>VDFB02012551.1:0-21731 GCA_007258455.2 Sequoia sempervirens
CACAAAATCTAATGCCAGTAACAAGTATTCGCCCAGCTAAAACCTGAGTATGGATTCATTCAAAGAATTCTAAAACAGGAAGAGATATATACACGGGATATATATATATATGCACAGAAATACCAATTCTTGTATATTTATATATATATAAACATATGTTGTCTTTTCTATCACAATTTTTTGTACAAAATAATAGCAAATGAGGGCAATTTCATGAAATACGGATTGCAAAAGAATATAACCCTACTCTGGAAGAAAGAAATTGGGCATTTTCTCAACAATGTAAACAAATGAAGAGAAGGTTTTCCCCCAGATTTTAAAATACAACTTGAAGACATTTTCTCAAGCATTTGTATTCATTTTCTTAAAATATTGCATACCAATTCACCAATTTTATACTAAAATTCAAACTGGTTAACAAAAAGAAGAATGGAAAAACCTAGCAAATTACTCCAGCTGTAGATGTCCAAAATTTCCTTCGGTCTGCTTCTCCTAAGCGGGTTCTTTTCTTAATAAGCTTCTATTATATTTTTTTCCTGTCTTCTCTCCACCTTAAATCCTTATCCCATCTACCGAGAGTCATGCAAACCCTTCCAAATTGATAGATGGAAATATTTCTTGGCAGACATTTACATGCAAAAATAAAAGAGATAACCACTTGCCAAGAATGTTGTCTGTTTTTCGAAGAATTTCCAGAATCCACTTTTGTCGGGAATGTCTTTTTCTATTTAATATTAGTTTCCTCTCTCCTAATCTTGGAGTTAGAAATTAAGACAAATGCATTTTAAAATATTTCAATTTTATTTCAATTTCATAAATAAATAAAATATAATAAAAGATTTTCTATTATTTGCACAAAAATTGGGTAGATAATTCAAAAATACTTACTCCATAAACACATATTCCATTTGGCTTGTTAATTAAGATAGATTAAATAAAAATCATAAACCTTTTAAAACTACAATTAATAATTAATTTATATTTATGTTATTATTTTATTATTTATTTATTCAGACCATTTATTACTTATTTTTTAAGTAACTCAAAACAATCAAATTAAAACAGACATTGCCTAAATGCAACTATATGATTTTTAGGTGTTGTGTGTGTGAGAGTTCTTCCTCTTTTACCATATCGGGAAGCTAGCCTTCTTTCCTCAATCACACTCTTGGTCTTCGACCACCTGCAACTCAAGTGCACTCAGGCGTGCAACAACGAAATTGTATTAGTAACCAATATAGAGATATAAATCAAAGCAATAATTAAATCAATACTTCTATTTTGTTCTATCTTGCATATTTTAAAATAAAATGCGTTCACAATTTCAAAAGTAAATATTTTTCACATTTCCACACACCAAAGCATTGTATTATATCATATTACTCTAGCACACACCATCATTCATATAATAAATCCACACAAAGCCATGGACAAAACAACATCAAAGTCTGAGACGTGACATCCTTCCCCACTTGGAAGAGACATCGTCTCGATGTCTAAAAGCAAGTTACACAACAAAATTGAGATACCAGTATATCGTAAGTCTCTACATGAAAGAAAATAAGAGTATGCTAAGATCTCAAATGAGGAAAGGCTCTATCTATATCCTCAGCATTCTCCCAGGTGGCATTATCCACCGAATACTGGTCCCACTGGACCCTGTACTGCATAATGTCCCTATTCCGCAACTTCACGTTGCACTCTTCCAGAATCCTGACGGGCTCCACCTGAATCACCCCTGGGTCCTGAACCTGCAATGCACGCCAATCAAGGATGTGAGCAATATCTGGATGGTAGGGCTTAAGTACTGAGACATGAAATACATTATGTATCCGGGATAGAGCTGGTGGCAGAGCAAGCCTATAAGCAACTGGATTCACCACCTCCAAAACATCAAAGGGCCCAACAAACCTAGGGGCCAACTTAGAGTTCTTGCCGAAAGAGATTGAACTCTTATGCGGCCGAACCCTCAAAAAGACCTTATCTCCTACAGAGAACTGCCTGAAGCTTCGGTTCTTGTCTGCTAGACTTTTCTGTCTATCCACAGCTTGTTTCAATTTTTCCTTAATGATCTTCATTTGGTCTTCCATTTCTCTGAGCATCTCAGGGCCAATCACAACTCTGTCTTCCACCCTGTCCCAACTAATGGGTGTCCGACATTTACGTCCATAAAGAGCTTCAAAAGGTGCCATACCCAAAGAAGCATGGTAGGAGTTGTTGTAAGCGAACTCCACCAAAGGCAAATACTCCTCCCACTTATGTTGCTGCTCCATACAATACATGTGGAGAAGATCTTCTACTACCTGATTCACCCTCTCTGTCTGACCATCGGTCTGAGGATGATATGCGGAACTGAAATTCAATTTAGTTCCTAGGGAAGAGTTCAATGTGATCCAAAACCTGGAAGTCATCCGAGTGTCTCGATCTGAAATGATCGTTTCTGGCACTCCATGCAAACGGAAGATTTCCTGAACAAATTTTCTTGCTAAAACCATTGAACCGTCCTTGAGGTTTCCAAGAATGAAATGAGCAACCTTCGTCAACTTATCCACCACAACCAAGATGGTATCATGTCGGTTCCTAGACATTGGCAACCCCTGAATAAAATCCATAGTGATAACCTGCCATTTATACTCTGGCACCCTATGAGGATATAAGAGTCCTGCCGGATGCACATGCTCAGCCTTGACTTGCTGGCATTCCAAGCATCGGGCTACATATGAAGTAATATCCCTTTTAAGTCCTGGCCAGAAGTACAGTGGCCTAAGTCCTTCCATCATCTTTGTAATACCGGGATGTCCTGAGTATGGTGCATTGTGGAACTCCTCTAGCACCAACTCTCTCAAGTTTGCAGAACTAGGAATGTACATCCGCCCCTGGAATCTCAAGAGCCCATCCGATTTAAATACATAACCCTCATATCGACGATCTGAGGAATTCACCCCTAGGGCTTGTTTCACCTTTTCATAATGTTCATCCCCAAGTGAGGATTGAACTACCTGCTGCCTGAAATCTGATTTTATGGTAACCATGGCTGCAAGGTGCCTCCTTCTACTCAAGGCATCAGCCACCCTGTTTTCCTTACCCTTAATATATTCAATTCCAAAGTCATATTCACTCAAGAATTCCAGCCATCGCCTTTGTCGGGCATTAAGATTGGGTTGAGTGAAGATATATCTTAATCCTGCATGGTCTGTCTTCAGTTCAAAAGGCTTTCCCAAGAGATAATGCCTCCACATCTGTAAAGCATGGACTATGGCTGCCAACTCCAAGTCATGTGGTGCATAGTTTAATTCATGTTGCTTTAACTTCCTCGATTCATATGCTACCACTTGCCCTTCTTGCATAAGAACTGCTCCTACCCCTTCCCCTGATGCATCAGTAATAACTATAAAATGGCCATTCGGATCGGGCACAACCAGGATGGGTGCAGTGGTGAGTTTCTCCTTAAGCAGCTGAAAAGCTCTCTCACACTTATCACTCCATTCAAATTTATTTTCTTTCTTCTGCAGTGCAGTGATGGGTGCTGCAATTGTCGAGAACCCCTGAACGAACCTCCTATAATAACCTGCAAGACCCATGAAACTTCGAACTTCAGAGACATTCTGCGGCGCTGGCCAATCCATAATTGCCTTAATCTTTTCTGGGTCCACCGCTACCCCTTCTGCTGAAATAACGTGTCCCAAATAGTGCACCTCAGATTGGAAGAAAGTGCATTTAGACATCTTTCCATACAGCTTATGTTCCCTCAATCGTTGCAACACAATTCTCAAATGCTTCTCATGTTCTTCCTCTGACTTAGAATAGATCAAGATATCGTCAAGAAAGATTAGGACAAAGTTATCTAAACAATCTCGGAAGACACTATTCATCAGGTTCATGAAAGCTGCAGGGGCATTACTTAGCCCAAATGGTAGCACCGTAAACTCGTAGTGCCCATACCTTGTTCTAAAGGCAGTTTTGTGAATATCTTCTTCTTTCAATCTCAACTGGTGGTATCCCGATCTTAAATCAATTTTCGAGAATACCTTGGCGTCTTTCAGCTGGTCGAACAAGTCATCAATGCGTGGGAGCATGTATTTGTTCTTGATAGTGACCTTGTTAAGCATCCTATAGTCAATGCATAACCTCAAAGTCCCATCCTTCTTTTTCACAAAAATAACCAGAGCTCCCCAAGGCGACACACTTGGTCTAATAAAACCCTGCTTCAATAATTCCTCCAGTTGGGCCTTAAGCTCAAATAATTCTGTCGTGTTCATCCTGTAAGGAGCTTTAGACTGAGGTTCTGCTCTTGGTATCAAATCAATAGAAAAATCAAACACACGCCTAGGCGGTAGCTCAGTTAGCTCTACAGGAAAAACATCCTCAAATTCTTTCAGAATGGGATGGTCATTAATTGAGGATTCTTTCTCATCAAGGTCCTTGACCTTTATTGCAAAGATAGTGCATCCCTTCCGACTTGCCTTTTTCAACTGCATGGCGGAGACTTGCCTAAGCTCTAAAGGCTTTTTAACACCACAAAGCTCCACATGGTTTCCTCTATCATCTAGACACTTTATTGACTTCTCTTCGCAATCAACAAGAGCCTTATGTTCAGAGAGCCAATTTATCCCTAATATTACATCGTAAGACCCCAACGGTGCAACATACAAATTCACTTGCGTTTGAAGGTTAGGGAGTTCAAGTTTACTAAAATACATGCATTGCTCCACCTTCCTCTCTACCTGGTTTCCATACTGAACTTTCCATGATTTTGCCATATGACTCGGTCTAACTGATAACTTAGTTAAAACATGAGGATCTACAAAACTATCAGTAGCACCAGTATCAATCAAAACAGAAACAGGGCATCCAAACAATTTACCCGATAGCTGGATAGGAGTGGCCTGATAATCTGCTTGGCGATTGTCAACCGCCGAGTGAATATGATGCTGATTCCTGTTATTTTGTTTGTTATTCCTCTGAGGGCACACACTGGAGTAATGCTCGCCACCACAAATATAACAACCTCCACAAGGTGCTTTAGGCTTGTCAGAAAAATCTCTCCTGTTATTATCATTCTTTTTATTGAAATTGCCCCTCTTGTTATTGTTCCTGTTTCCATCATTGCGGTCCTGAGGACTGCCATCCCTCTTCAGATTTCTGATTTGCCTGTTATCATTCCCTTGATTGTCCTGTTTGCTTTGACCACCCTAATTGTTGTTACCTTGACGATTTCCCTGAAACTTCTTATTGCCATACTTGGTTTCCCTACTCTTCTTATAGTTAGCAGCTTGTTGCAGCTTGTGCTCCTGTTTAACTGCCAAATCAAAGACTTCATCCATGGTGGCTGGATTATGCAGGTCTATTTCATTTCCAATTTGAGGTCTAAGCCCCAAAATAAATTTCCGAACTCGAAACCTCTCATCATGCTGGTACTGGGGTGCGTACTTCAGCAAGTGAGAGAATTTCTCCCAATACTGAGTCACTGTCATGCCACCCTGTATAAGAACCTGGAATTTTGTCATTTTCTTGTCAAAGTAAGATTGTGGTAACCACCTCTTTTTGAATAACTGTAGAAACTTATCCCAAGTTACCTTCCCATGCATAAACTGCTTATCCGCCCTTTCATTCTCCCACCAAGTAGCAGCCTCACCGGTGAGCTGATAAGAACCCCATTCAGCCTTTGTTTCATCAGATAGATTACGTAGGGCAAAATACTTCTCCATCTCTATAACCTAGGCTTTTGCTCCATCTCCAAAGGTTTTCCCTTCAAATTTCGGAGGAGCGACCTTCTTTAGGTCTTTTCCCAACTCCTTAGCCACCCTATTTAGATTTCCTTCATTTCCAGGTGGTTCAACATTTGTTTCTCCATCGGTTTCATTTGTGTTTAACCTTTGACGACCAACTCGCCTCTCCTGTTCTAGTTCCCCAATTCTAGCCCCCTGACTTTGCAGCAAGGCCAAAATTTGGTCCAGTTTATCATTGGGATCTCCACGAGATCCTCCAGTCCGCTGGTACACTCTATTCTCCATTTAAGGTTACCCTGATTAAAACACAACGTCATACTCAGTTAGGCATAGGTCCTAGAGTTGAACCTTGCTGCTCTGATACCAAAATGTAACGCTTGCGAGATGAGCAAAAGCATTTAAAAAGTTCGTTTCGCTTTAAAAGTTTACAAGTCAATAATACCATTAATAAGAGTTGCCAAAGTAAACTCTATGCAAAAGAGTTAATAAAATTTCATTTCATGTAAATAAATAACAACATTATATTTCATCATGTTTAAACACTTGGCCAAGTATATCAGTGCATGTTCATATATATATATTCATCCATGCTCAAAAGAGATCAATAAACCAATAAATAATTATTCACATTCAAGTGAAGTCAATAACTTCAATAAATACATTTGCATCAATGTTACATAAAAATCTTAATAGCACATCTATTTCAATGTTGCAGTAACAAGTGTCAAATACAATTACATTTTACAATGGGCTTACAAGCCATTCCAGTAGGATACACAAGTACATCAATAGTAAAATTAAAAAAACTCTGATCCTCCAACCACCGTGACACCATCGGTCTTCTTGCGAGTTGGGCCAAGAGTGTGATTGAGGCACCTTTTCCGCCCAACCACAAAGTACATGACTTCCCCGGGTTCCTTCCTAACTCGAAGAAATCCTTGGCCCTGCATAAGGAGCCTAGCAACCTGACACAATAAAACAGGAGGGAACTCTCGATGCATGCCTGGTGCCTATATGCATTTCTAACATGAAAAAACATATTTCTTGCAACAGGAGGTGGCAGAGACTAAAATACATATATTTCTAGGCTTTTAAAACAAATCCATCTATTTCAATGGTACAAGTGCTTGGCCAAGCATGAATAAAAACAAGTGGTATTTTCAAAAAAGGTAAAACTACCGTCTCTGTGGACCCACCTTCGGCATCCTGTCCTGGAAGTTACCAGAATACAGTAAAAAGTGCAAAATAGAAAATTAGGCATTTTTCCTTATATACTTCATGCATTTCATTGATTCAAAAAGGAATTCTTCATATTCCCTTACTCATAATATGTTTATCAAACTGGTTTCTCTTCACATTTGCAATGAGAATTCATCTATCTTTAAAGTGTAAAGAGAGAGTTTCAAGTATTTCATGAGTTCAATCTCTAAATGTTTAAACCAAATAAATAGATTTAAAGTTTCAGAATTTAAATAAAATATGTTCTCTTTCTTAGCAAAATCACAAAGTCAACATGTTTTCCTCTATTTGATAAAATATTTGTTTTCAGTTCATGCTACCCTCTTGAGTGTTCTTTGCTCAAGTTTGGTTTTTTTAAATGTAAATAATTGTATGTATATCATGGTACTTTTCAGCGTATTACTACAAGCAAATGTAATAATTTTCTGTTTAAAAACAGTGTTCTCAGATTTATGTATATTTCTATAACTTCTAGATTCAAGCTGATTTGAAAGTAAAATTCCCAATTTGCTACAAGTTTCTAATTAAAATAATATACAGAAACAGGATAATTCTTTCAGAAAAATAGAGGTTTGCATATTTGTATCTATGTTTTCTATTGTATGCTAATATTCAGAAATCTACATCTGTATGCAACATAAGAATATGTGACCAAAAGAAAAACACCAATTTTGCATGATTCCAAGATCTACATTTTCATATTTTTCAGCTTCAGGGATACTGAGATGTTTATATATATATTTGTCTAAAATATATCATATTCTGCAGATGGTTATATCTGTGTAAATTCATATATATATATATATATATATATATTTACATAGCTTTGTGCGTGTATATGTATAAATATATATATATATATATATAATTGTATATATATACTTACCATTCCATAAAAATCTGCCCCACAGAATACACAGTACGCTGTTTGAAATATGAGTTCGAAGTTTGAAACATAAAACAAAGAACACAAAAGGTGTTTGGAGGCCACGCCTCTCCCAAAGGGGAGGGCGCGGGCTGTGAGGAGGCCATGCCCTCTCCACAGGCCGCGGCCTGTGGAGGGCACGAGCCTCCCCACAGCGCCGTCCCTTCCCTTGGGACGGGCTGGGGATTAATCCCCACACAAAATCTAATGCCAGTAACAGAATTCGCCCAGTTAAGACCCGAGTATGGATTCTTTCAAAGAATTCCGAAATAAAAACAGGAAGAGATATATACACGGAATTTATATATATATGCACAAAAATACCAATTCTTGTATATATATATATATATATATATATATATATATATATATATATATATATATATATATATATTTCCATATGTTATCTTTTCTCTCTCAATTTTTTTGTTCAAAAGAATAGCAAATGAGGGCAGTTTCATGAAATATAGATTGCAAAAGAATATAACCCTACTCTGGAAGAAAGAAATTGGGCATTTTCTCAACAATGTAAACAAATGAAGAGGATTTTCCCCCAGATTTTTAATATACAACTTGAAAACATTTTCTTAGGCATTTGTATTCATTTTCTTAAAATCTTGCATACAAATTCTCCAATTTTTATACTAAAATTCAAACTGGTTAAAAGGAGAAGAATGGAAAAACCTGGCAAATTACTCCAATTGTAGATGTCCAGAATTTCTTATTGCCTCCTCTTCCTGAGCTGGTCTTTCTAGAGAAATTCTTCTTCTTTCCTGCCTTTTGATTCCTTAACTTCCTATTAACTTCACCCAGATTTCCTCCAGACCTCCTAAATTAATAAAAGAAGTAGCTTCTTGGCAGCCATTCCCCCCAAACTTCCAGAGAATATTGTTTTTCAAGAAGAAATTTCAAGAACCGTTTCTTTACGGGAATGTCTTTTCCTATTCTACATTATTTTCTTTTCTCTCATTTCACCCTAATCTTGTAATTTAAATAAAAATAATAATTAAGAATATATATATGCATTTTAAATTTCAAATTTATAAATAGGAAAATATAGGAAATCATTTACAATTTCTTGCACAAAAATTTAGAATGTAATTTAAAAATACTTACTCCTCAAACAAGTACTCCATCTAACTTGTAATTAATTCATTATTTAAATTTCACAATTAAATAGAATTAAAACCATAAATCCTTTAAAAATACAATAAAATAATTAAATTACATTTATGTTATTATTTTATTATTTATTTATTTTATCCATTTACTATTTATTTTGCAAATAATCAAAGCAATCCAATTAGAATAGACATTGCCTAAATGCAACTATATGACTCTAGGTGTTGTGTGTGTGACCGAGAGTTCTTCCTCTTTTACCCTATCGGGAAGCTAACCTTCTTTCCTCAATCACACTCTTGGTCTTCGACCACCTGTAACTCAAGTGCACTTAGGCACGCAACAACAAAATTGTATTAGTAATCGATATAGAGATATAAATCAAAGCAATAATTAAATCAATACTTCTATTTTGTTCTATCTTGCATATTTTCAAAATAAAATGCATTCATAATTTCAAAAGTAAATACTTTTCACATTTCCACACACCAAAACATCGTAATATATCATATTACTCTAGCACACACCATCATTCATAAAATAAATCCACACAAAGCCATGGACAAAAAAGCATCAAAGTCTGAGACGTGACACCATCAGGGAGGCCCATTGAGAAAGCTGAACAAGGAAAAGGCACATTGCCCCTTTCACCACTCATTTATACTCGCCTCTCCCCCTAGCACCCATTAACAAAGCTCGCATTAGAAGTAGGCCTATGGCAAGGGATTTAGTGACAAATCTATAAAGGGTGGCCTTGAAGATGGTGGGAGGGAGCGACTATTTCCTCTCTCCAAAAAAATGATCATGATCTGTCAAGAGTTGTCTCATCAGATCATCTGATCAATTTAACAACAATTCAAATCTGCAAACAAGGTGTACTTGATTGATTGAGGGATGCTACGAACACATCAAGTAGAAGGCATCTTTTGAATAGTTTCAACTACAACAAAAGGGAAATCAACTAGAAGAAAAAATTGCTACAGTGATTGACCACTACAGGACAAAATAGAGAAAAAACAAGGAATGTATTTTTAATTGCTATATAATGAGGGGTAGGTGAAGCCCTAGTGCAATCAAATCTGAGCCGGAAAATGTAATTCAATCTTATCCATTCATTTGGGCTTTGGAAAACTATAAATAGGGGTCCCCCCCCTCATTTGTAAGGGGTTGAAGAGTTGGTGTAAAGGAATTCTATAGCAACAGAGAGCTACATTGCATGATTTATGGGTGTTTCTCTTGTGTTTCTTCATTATGCATGCA
This sequence comes from Sequoia sempervirens, assembly GCA_007258455.2. NCBI lineage: Eukaryota > Viridiplantae > Streptophyta > Pinopsida > Cupressales > Cupressaceae > Sequoia > Sequoia sempervirens. The sequence continues at coordinate 10,273 of VDFB02012551.1, forward strand.
TAGTTATACTTCCCTATTAGTTTAGTTGTTAGTGTCTTGAATGAAAGTGATGATGGAATTTGTTGCTATTGTATTCGATGAATTTCCAACTCATGGTTTTTGTGGTTTTTTTATGATGAATCACTTTGTAAAGCTAGTCTAAGCTTCCTTACTTTATTGCTACAACTTAGTTCGATTGCATATTCATGATGTATGTGTGCAATCTGAAAATCTGCAGTCCTTAGAAGATTGCACTGGTTTTGTGTAACTATAGGTTCCTCTTGGCCAAGTAAAACTCAGTTTAGGGAGTTTGTCTATTGTAGTAGCCTCCATGATCACTGTTCATTCGTAGTTTCAGGTCTAGGAACTTACTCTATTCCCTTCCCTTTTAACTCTTTTTTTATAGTGATCTAATATAAGGTTCATTGCACATTGTAAAGTCAAATATGAAGTTGAATTGTGAGTTCTAGACTGTTGTTTTGAACCTGTAGTAGCTAAGCAACAATTTCTACATCCTAAGAACTCCATCTACAGACCCAACTTCCCACGCTTTGTAACTCATTTGTAAGTACACCTTGTGATTCCAGAAAATCACATGAATCAACAAAAGTATTCCAAGCACTATCAAGACCTAGCATTAGAGACCTTGGGATAGTGTTCTGCAATCTAATTATGGAAGATTATCTTTCAAGAGAGGTGATGCAGCTATGCATTACCTATGTTGAGAAGTGCATAAAAACACCCATCAACAAAACTTGTGCTAGAAGGAGGGCTGGCATGTTGAGGATACAAAGTTGAAAGTTGGGAGTTGAAAAGAGTACTTTCAAGAAGAAATCTTAGATAAGGAGATCTCTTTTAATGGTGAAACTTAAAATCAGAAAATTTTGAAGGAAAACAAAAGTTGAGTTGAAATGGAGCAGCACATGCAAATTAACATCACTTAGTGGCATGTAGATTTGAATAGAAGATTGAGGAGACCACTGCAACAATTTCCATTGGTGGATATATTCTGAATGCATGGCATGCATAGACACAATGAATTGGGGTGTCTAACATTCTTGGATAGAGTTGAAAGAGTCTTGTAAGGAGAAATTCCTTTTTGGGAAATATACCAGTCCTTGGCTCCTGAAGATCTGGAAAAGGAAATGACTAACATGGTAGCCAAGGCATTCAAAGAGCTAATCCAAAAGTGTTCAAACAACGATGATGGACCAAGATTGGAGGAGGTACTAATGTCAAGTTGGTGCAAATTTCACAATGTACCTCACTCAGAATTAACTTGTTCTTCCTATGCCAACACTATCACTCAAGTCAAGGGCTGCTTGAACAAGTTGGGCCAGCCAAATTTCAATGAGGATGAGTCATCCCATGAGGCAGAAAAGCTATCAAAAGCTAGAGGACAACACATTGAAGATGAACCAAAAAATTTGACACAAGCTAGTGTTGGGACAACAAACACAAAAGCTGAAAATCAAGAGGAAGGAGCTGATTCCCTTGGGACAAAAAAGATCTTTGATGAAAATTCACTTAGCAAGGAATTAGAAGGCTTTTTATCCATCAAAGAAGAGTAGTCTTCCACTCAAGAAAGAAATTTGCCAACAGTTAGAAGGCTATGTATACAAGATGAATCAGAAGGATTGATAACAATATACGTTGGGGCAGCCCATGAAGATGCTAAAAACCAGAAGGAGGAAGACCCTTAAAGTCTTGGGACAACAAAGTGGCTTGGTGAAAATTTGATTGAAACTAATGCATAAGGCCTTCCCTCCACCAATCAAAAGCAATCCTCCACTCTAGAGGAGGAACCTTTTGGCAATTGACACTGAACCAATGAAGTCTATAGCAAGAAATTCTAGGACAACCAACACAAATGCTGAAGAATAGAGAGAGGAAGAGGCTGAAAGTCTTGGGACAATAGAAAATGATAACGAAGGCGTAAGTGAACTCATATTAGAAGATCTCTCCTTCATGAATGACAGTGATCAAGCATCTGAAAATGAATATTTTGAGGAGTGGGAACAATCATATGTTGTGATTGTCCACTATACAACTTCCTTCCCAAATGATGATGAGGACCCAATAGTGGAAAGATACAGCCAGCTCATCTCAAGATTAGCAAGGGATTGGTTTTAACTAAGATATTAGGTGGATCTAGAGGTGTTGTTACTCCTGAATTGGTGTAGGCTCCATGATTCATCATACTTGGAGTTCACATGCGAACTATGCCAAGAGGTTGTGAAACAAGTTAAAGAACAAGTGGGGAAACCTAGTACACCACCTTCTATAGTTGCTTTCAGGATTGAACGAGAAATACAAGAACCAGAATCAAGTTACAACTCAGTTGAAGGTGGTCCTCAAGAAGGTATTGGGACAACAATAGAAGAAGGACAACAACACATTCTCCAGCTTTTGAATGATGAAGTGGATCAAAATGGAACATTGTCCATAGGACATCAAGAACCTTTCTCTCTTGAAGAGCATTTGTACACAAGGGATGATAGGCTATATGGAGGACTTCCGAAGGTGGATCACTCATCATATATTGATCCCTTTGATGGACTAGTGTCCCTTGTAGACTTCTTCCCACTTGGAATTGTCCCACAAAGGTGTAGTGAAATTGAGGAAGAGCACATTGTGAAAGTAGTTAGTGATGAGGATATACTACCAGAACTCCTAGGCGGTGAAGCATTGGAACCTCCAGAATGGGAGAGGGGTTACTTCTCCATTTATAGTGATAGTGAGCAAGAGGAAACAAGTGAACATAATGATGAGATGCATGACCAGAAAAGAGAAGAAGAAAAAGGCAGGGGTGTTTTGATGACTTCCAACAAGTATGACAAAATTGACCAACTACAAGATGCAACTAGAAATCCCTTCGCCATGACCATTGTTGATCCTCCTTCATATTTAGGGAGTTGTAATAGGAAAAAATTATGCATGTCATCATCCATGACATTGAACATCATAAAAATGAGGTTAATACTTTGGGAAGGAGATGGGACAACACTCCACCTTTTGAAAACAACAATCAAGTGGAGCCATGGACTATGAAAGACCCACATGATGAAGTTTTTTTCCTTGAAGAAAAGATAATAGGGGTTGCGGGTCCCATTGGTAGCTTGGAAGAGGTGCTTGCTGCCCCGTCCTCCCAACCCTATGCATGCCCAAGATAAAAAATGTTATGCAATCCAATCCCTCCATTCGAGGTTGCCAACATGACAATCGATGATGTAGTGCTTGCTCTCGACTGTCAAACGCTACCACTTTCATGTGACGACATCCAGGTTCTTTCCTTCCTTGCCCTGTTAATTTTCATAACTGCATTTATCATTTTTTTGATGGGAATGCAAGAAGGAAAACTTGTTTATGGATCAACCATGGGTTCAATGAATCACCTCAATTGCTGATTTTTCATGATGACGTGATTGAATTTGAATGTTGCTATGTTGAACATCTTTTCTCTGAATATAAGGATGAATGTGCATGATTGATAATTGTAATGATTTCCCTTCTACTTGTGCATGCCTTGCAAAATCCAATAAACGTGAATGTCAGTTTTCCTTTCCTGAACATAGTTCTTTGTAAAAAAAATTGTACATAATTCACCTTGAGTAGTGTAGGTTTCGTGTAGATAGTCTTGCTTTCCTGCTTTCATTAGAGTAGGTGTTTGTTGTAGGTTAGTTTGCTTTAGCATAGTTTCTTTGTTGTTTTCTTTCACTTTCCCACTTTGGTTAGTGTAGGTGTTTGTTTTCCATTTTGCTTTCGCTTTGTTGCTGCTTTGCTCAGGGTTTGTTTGCTTTTAGTTAGGCACATCTGTGCACACAACAACCATACTTATTTCCTGGGGTTGTTCTACGTATTTCTTTGTTAAACTCTAATCAAGTTTTCAAAGTGGATGGTGAAGGTCTTTTATTAGTGTAAAGTGACCTAGATGTTTGGTTCAAAGGGGATGAGTCATTGGTTTAATCCGATCCCGATGTATTCTAAAATCCTATATCTCTCGCACACTTTAAGAATCCTGGGGTTACTGTGAGTCCTTTTGTGAAGTCTAGTTAAGTGAAAAATCTAAAATTTTGCTTTCGTGCCATTGTGATTCTCAGCCCTTAGTGAAAGCTTCAATGCTTGTGGGTTGAAATGAAAATAATTGAAAAGAGAAAAATAAAAAGAAAAGAAACAAAATAAAGAAAAAGTAAGACATTGAAAATCAAAAGAAAGAAATTCAACCTTTCAAGGGGATATGAGCAACTCTACCAGGGCTATGGATTCCTAGCTGGTAGTAGAGCAATGTTCAGGAGAATCACATCGACAACCTCGTCAGGGCTATGGATGCCTGACTGGTAGCGAGGCAATGTCTTAGATGCTTTTGGAGTTAGAATAAACCACGTAGCCTAAATTGACAGAGCTTAGGTTCTTGTAGCAACTTAAGGATGGGAATTAATGCAATTGCACACACTTGGATTTTCAACATACTAAAGGTTGGGTTGGCTAGTGGTTTTGATCCTTTGGTTGAGTGTTTGGATTGTTTTCCCTAGCATGAAGGTCAGAACTAGAGATTCTGGGTTCATGATTCTAGTTTGTCATTGAAATGCTCTGGAGCATTTCCCTAGTGAGTCACAATTTTTTGTGCATGTTTTGCACACACGCCTCACCTAAGGAAACGATCCCCTCATTTTTTCTCTTGACGGCTCATTTTCTCTTGTCGAGTCATTTGCTCCTTCCTCATTTTGTATGCCTATCCCTGAGCCTAGGTTGGTCACATGCCTTGAAATGATTGAACACTCCTTGACCAAATTCATTTGTGCACCTGAATTTCACTAAGTCATTTTCCTTTGCGGAACTTGGCTTGTGGGTTTCCCTCCGCCCATTGCCCTGACGTCCTCCAAGCCTCGCGGACCCATAGTTGTGGGTCGCCTCATGCAGGTCACCACTTATGTTTCACCATTGACTGGAAACTAATGCGCAACTTGCACCCACATGGTGAGCTCCACACTTAGTTTCTCCATTCAAGCCTTGACCAAGCATCCAAACGAGCGTGGGTTCCTGCATCTCACCTAACCTAGGTCTGTCGTACCAAGAAATCAATGCATGCCATTAATGGAAATTGGCCTATAAATGTTGCTCCCGACCCTTCATTTTACTTGGGGCATTAAAATATTGGGAGAAACAAAGTCCCCCCTTCCATTTTCCACCTTTTTCCTTGTTCCTGTTGACTTGGTCCTTGATCACTTGATTCACTTTTTCCTTGATTTTTTAATGTTGGGGACAAGTTGTATATGGATTTGGGATATTTTCATGGTCCCTAAGTGAACTTTCAAGGTTTCGTTAAGTTTTGGGAAGTTGCAAAAATTTCCTTTCAGGTCGTCGTTCCTCTATGGTTGTTTGGGAACTTTCCTTTCAGGCCACCATCCATCCATAGCTGTTTGGGAACTTTCCTTGCAGGCCACCGTCCCTACGTGGCCATTTGAGAACTTTACTTTTGGGTGTCATCCCTCCGTGGCCATTTGGGAACTTTCCTTTCAGGTCATTGTCCCTCCATGGCCGTTTCAGAACTTTCCTTTTAGGTCGTCATGTGTGGATCGTCATGTGCTCATTGTTGTTTTAAAAAGGCAGCGACCCTCCGACTTCCCCCTTCCAAATCTCTGCATTTTTGGAATGGGTGAAAAATTCAAGTTTTCATCATCTGGGGACCATCAAATGAATGTCTTCAAATGCCTAAAGGGGTTTGGATCAAATTCTCCATTTGTTTAGACATCGCAGAACTTTCCTTTAGGGCTGCCATCCCTCTGTGGCCATTTGGGAGCTTTCCTTTTGGGTCGTTGTCCCTCCGTGGTCGTTTGGGAAATTTCCTTTCTAGCTAGTGTCCCTCTATGGCCGATTGGGAACTTTCCTTTCGGGTCGCCATCCCTCCATGGCCATTTGGGAACTTCCCTTTCAGGCCACCGTCCCTCTATGGTCATTCTGAAACTTTCCTTTTGGGCCACCATGTGCGGGTCGTCATGTGCTCATTGCTGTTTTAAAAGGGCAGCAACCCTCCGGCTTCCCCCTTCCAAATTTCTACATTTTTCAAATTGAGTCAAATCTTAAGAAAATATTTCTTGGCACTCTTTCCACCCCCTTTCCCATGCACTAAAATTGAAAAATCTCAAATTTACTAAGTTTTTTGAAGTTGAGAACTTCCCTTTTGCGCCACCGTCCCTCCGTGGCCATTTGGGAACTTTCCTTTCGGGTTGTCATCCCTCTATGGCCATTTGGGAACTTCCCTTTCGAACTTCCATCCCACCATTTCCGTCCATGGGAACTTTCCTTTTGGGTTGTTGTCCCTCCATGGCCATTTGAACTTTTCCCCAGGGAACTGTCTTTCAGTTTATTTTGAACTTTTCCTTAGTTTATCCCTTCAGGCGAACTTCTTTCGCTGCTATCCTCCGTTATTTAATTTCGGCCATTGTCCCTCCATTGCCACCCGAATCCTTTAATATCCTCTATTGCCATTCATGGAATCTCCCTTCGATGCTATCCCTTCTATTGCCGCTTCTGAGGGAACTTCCTTTGTTATTTATTACATCCATTTGAACTTCCTTTAGACTAATCATTCCTCCATTACTGACCGAGGGAACTTCATTTCGAAGCCACTGGTTCCTTTTGTTGTCGCTTCATCAATTATTCACGAGCATTCATTTCTCGCATTTACAGCGATTTGTTCATCGATATCTACTGTTTGTCGATATCCTTTCTGCGAGCGTTCATGACGATGGTTATTCTTCTATCGATTACGACAATGACGACATTCTTCTACTTATTGCTCATGACATCTATTCATATTCCTTTTCTACCGATAGTTATCTTGTCATATTTATCTTAATGATAATTTTCTATCTATTTGTTTGGCGAGCTGTTCATGACGACGCATTGGTTGTTCATTGTTCTGCTTGCGAAATGACCATTGCCTACGACGACGACATTCGTTTATTAACGATTGCCTTTCCATTTCAGGAACGATTCGCGATCTAATTTCGCGACATTTATTATCAATATCTATCACCCACCGTTCATCTGTTGTTTGTTGTCCACAGTCTGTCCGTTGTATGGCACCTGCACCCATGTACCCACATTTATGTTTGTGGTCCAAATGAGCTCCAAATATGAATATTATGCTCTTTTGATGATGCATGGATGGATCTAACAAGGAGTTTGCAGGATTTGACTAATGTTTTCCTTGATTTTCATATGAAATCACTTATAGTACTTCATGTATGTAGGATTCAAGAAATGTACCGTGGGTTCATTGGGGAGGCCCATTGAGAAAACTAAACAAGGAAAAGGCACATTTCTCCTTTCATCACTCATTTATACTCACCTCTTCCCCTAACACCCATCAATAAAGCTAGCATTAGAAGTAGGCCTATGTTAAGGGATTCAATAACAGATCTATAAAGGGTGGCCTTGAAGGTGGTGGGAGGGAGCGACTATTTTCTCCCTCCAAAAAATTGATCACGATTCATTAGGAGTTGTCTCATTAGATCATCTGATCAATTTAACAATGATGCAATTCTACAAACAAGGTGTAGTTGATTGATTGAGTGATGTTGTGGCCACATCAAGTAGAAGGAAACTTTTGAACAATTTCAGCTACAGAAAAAGGGCAATAAACTAGAAGACAAAATTGCTACAGTGGTTGGCCACTATAGGACAAAATAGAGAAAATACAAGGAATGTATTTTTAATTGCTATATAATGAGGGGTAGGTGAAGCCCTAGTGCAATCAAATCTGAGCCACATAATGTAATTCAATCCTAGCCATTCATTTGGGCTTTGGAAAACTATAAATAGGGGTCCCCCCTCATTTGTAAAGGGTTGGAAAGCTGGTGTAAAGATATTCTACAACAATAGAGAGCTACATTGCATGATTTATCAGTGTTTCTCTTGTGTTTCCTCATTATGCATGCATGTTTCTACTTCCCTATTAGTTTAGTTGTTAGTTTGTTGAATGGAAGTGATGATGGCGTTTGCTATTACTGTATTTGATGAATTTCCAGCTCATGTTTTTTGTGGTTTGTTGATTATGAATCACTTTATAAAGCTAGTTTGAGCTTCCTTACTTTATTGATGCAACTTAGTTCGATTGCATGTTCATGATGTGTGTGTGCAATCTGAAAATCTGCAGCCCTTAGAAGATTGCACTGGTTTTGTGTAACTATAGGTTCCTCTTGGCCAAGAAAAACTCAGTTTAGGAAGTTTTTCTACTGTAGCAGCCTCCATGATTGATGTTCGTTCATAGTTTCAGGTCTAGGAACTTGCTCTATTCCCTGCCCTTTTGACCATTTTTTTATAGTGACCATAGCTAAGGTTCATTGCACATTATAAAGCCAAATTTGAAGTTGAATTGTGAGTTCTAGACTATTGTTTTGAACTTGCAACAACTAAGCAACAATTTCTACATCCTAAGAACTCCATCTGTAGACCCAACTTCCCACACTTTGTAACTCATCTGTAAGTTTTCCTTGTGATTCTAGCAAATCACACGAATCAACTGAGGTATTCCAAGCATTGTCAAGACCTAACATTAGAGACCTTGGGATAGTGTTTTGTAATCTGATTGTGGAAGATTATCTTTCAAGATAGGTGATGTAGCTATGCATTACCTATGTTGAGAAGTGCATAAAAACACCCATCAACATGCCTTAATCTATGGTGAAATTTATACCTACCTAAAAGATAACACCCTTCCACCCAACCTGTCTAGAAATCAAAAACAAAATTTCATTCACTGAGCTGCTTGACATATTCTTATTGTAGATGTACTATATCGATGAGGTCTTGACATAACTCTCCTTTGATGTCTAGAACATGATGAGTCTGAAACGACTTTACGAGAAGTTCATGAGGGTGTTTGCGAAACACAGTCAAGCAATTTAACCTTAGCCAAGAAACTCCTTCGTTTAGGTTATTACTGGCCAAACATGGAGAAGGAGTATTTCCAGTTCATCAAGAAATGTCAAAAGTGTCAAATTCATGGCAACCTCATCCACACACTAGTGCAAGAACTTCAACATTTTACATCAACATGGCCCTTTTGTCAGTGGGGACTAGATCTTGTTGGTAAAATCCATCCATCTTCGTTGAATGGACACAAGTTTATCATCACAACTACAAAATACTTCACAAAGTGGATCTAAGTTGTTCCCCTAATCACCATCAAAAGAAAGCAAATTTCATCATTCATCCTCAATTACATCACCTATCAATACGACATCCCTCAATCCATTGTCACTAACAATGGAAGACCGTTTAAAAATCAAGACATGCAAGAATTGTGTGAGACATCAACATTCAACATCGCTTCTCTACACCATACTATCCTTAGGGAAACGATCAAGTAGAGGCTTCCAACAAAACCATTTTGAAAATCTTGAAAAAAATTATCAATGACACTAGACGTGATTGGCACATCCAATTAAACCCTGCTTTGTGGGCGTACCGCACTATTATTCACACACCAATAAGAACCACACCATATGCTCTAGTATATGGATCTGAGGCCATTGTACCCATTGAAGTTGAATTACCATCACTCCGGGTTTCATTGAAGGGTATCATCTCTGATGAGGATTACCGAGTATCTAGATTGAAGGAACTGGAACTATTAGATGAACGACGCCAACATGCAGTGAACCACTTGAAAGTCTACCAACATGGATGTCTAGAAGTTACAATCATAAAGTCAAACCCAGAACATTTCAAGTTGGTGACCTGGTGTTGAAGGAGAACCCACACAACCAATAGGATAAGGAGAAGAAAGGAAAGTTTGAACCAAATTGGCTAGGCCCCTTTGTCATTGTGTCAGTCTATGGATTAGGAGCATACCAACTATCCATGCCAGAAGGAGACCTATTTGAAGAGCCCATGAACAGTCTCCATCTCAAGAAATTTTACACATGATTCATCTCTTGCATTGGTAAAAGTCTTGAACAAATCTAAAAACATCAGAAAATGTCCTAAAAAAATGGTCGCCCTGGTGAAAACCTAGCAAATAGGCATCTTGGTGACAATAAAAAAATCAAAAAAGAGAAAAATACAAAAAAATCATAAAATCTAAAAAAAGTGCAATTAAAGCAAGTAGTGAAAACCTAGCAACAGGCGCTATTTGTGATAGGTTGGCTTCTTCTTCTATTGGAATGTGTGTCAAACACATTGGTTCTTTGCTATCACTATCCATATCCTTCATTTCAGTCTCATGTACATATTCTATTGTTCCATTTGTGTTTCACTTTGACTTGTTGATCATTGTATATAATCCATAATAAAACTGGTTTGTTTCCACTAGGGGAAAAATCCTGAACTCACTGGGGGCAATCCATCTTTGAGCTTAAAAACTATAGATAAACAATAGTATGGAAACATGGTAAAAACAAAAAAATCAAGTCGGCTACAACTTTGAACATCCATTAGACTCACCAAAAACAATCATCTAAACCAACAACAAAAAGATCCATCAAAAACAAATTTCATTTGGTGACAATCCTCTGAATCATAGTTTTATCACTTTAACATAAATGTTCAAACTATTTGCATTGTGATTGTTGTTATCATTTCTCAAGAGCAACTCAAGGATGTCAAGAACTAGAGAAGCTATGATCGAGAATGATATTTTCTTTGTCTGTTGTTTGTGAGTTGATCATTAATACTATGTGAATCGTCATGGGATGTGCTCTACAAAGTATCACTGATGATATTCCAGATTGACATAGGAAAACGGTTATCTCTTGTCTGTTTACGCAAGAAATGCTCAAGTCATCTCAGTCCAATTATACCTAGATGCTTGTGTTAACTTGCACTATCAAACATTGTGAAAGTAGTACTCAGGTCATCATGGTCTTATTATACCATTGATGTTTGTACTCACTTTCAACATTTTAAAAGCTCAATGATGATACCAAGCACAATAAATTAGTTACTGAGATGACAACATTGCATTGTTAGGTTTGCATGTTTAGGTTGCATTCATATTAGGTGTTGTACTGGTATTTATAGATTTCTCCAAGGCTAGTACAATATTACAAGTGATTTATTCCTATTGTTAACAGATTGATTACATTTGACATTACCAAAAAGATCATTCACATTTTAGTTTCATAAGCATTAGGACATCATTCATAGCATTCTCATATCATTTCATCATTCATCTAGTTATTATATCAGATATTTGCATTATGAAAATTCAAAAACAAAGCATTATCATATCATTTCAGCATTCATTTTCATTAGGTCATATATTTGCATTATGAAAATCCAAAAACAAAGCATTATCATATCATTTTCATTCATATACATTTAGTCATCCATGTGCATCACAAAAACATCCACAATGAAACATTTCCATTCATCCATCTCATACATATAATTCATCTATTGCATCATACATATTTGCATAAAAAAAGTACAAAAACATAGCATTTAGTACATTCCATTCACATAATTAGATT
>VDFB02012552.1:0-35801 GCA_007258455.2 Sequoia sempervirens
TAGGTCTTGACTATGGCATAAAATCATGGGGCGAATTGGCTAAGAAATTCATTGAAAACTTTAACATTAACCATGAAATAAACATAGAAACCTTGTGTCATATTGCACAAGATGAAGGGGAAACTTTTATCACTTTCTTCCAGAGATGGAGAACCATAGCCAGTCAATGTCCTGTCGAGATACCTGAGAAATAGAAGGTCACTATTTTCCAAGAAAACCTCAACCCAAAATTGAGAAAACTTAAGGGTACATTGTTGCACATCCTTTACATAACTAGTGGAAAAGGAGGTCATACTAGAAAAATATCTCATTGAAAAAGGAGAACTTAAGACACAAACACCCAATAGAAATCAAACTGTGCAAAACACCCCCAATGACAGAAACAAGTTTTGGTCTCGGAATAAAAACGTTACCAATGATGGGGTAGTTGATGCAAAGAATTTACAAGCAGGATTGATCACACTTAGAGGAAATATCCCATCTACTAACACACTCAACGTCGTTAACCAAACCCCCAACACTACCCAAAACACCCAACAACCACAACAACAGAGGCAATTTCCAAAACGTGAGTTTACTCCCCTCGGGGAACCAATTGAGTTAGTCTTCAAACAACTATTGCAACACAATCTGATACATCTTTAGGAGCCAAGACAATATGATCTAGGGAAATTCAAACCATCTTGGTGGGATGATAATTCCTTTTGTGATATCCATTGGACTAAAGGACATAGCCTACAAAATTTTCGTCAACTAAAAAACATCATACACGACTTTGTCGAGAATGAAACTATTCTAAAAGTCAATGGACATAAACTTACATCATGAAACACTAATCACAAGGTCTTTTCGGATCCACTACATGACCACAGGAAAGGAAAATCCCCTAGTTCAGGTAACAAGACCAATACTTCTGCCAACTATGCTAGCGTCAAGCATGATTATAGTGGCCCCATAATAAATCATATCTGAGTCGCCAATGAACATGTCAATACCATTACCATAAATAAAAATCCCAAGTGTGATGTTAACACTTGTTGGACCAAGATCACCATCCAAGGCCCTCCATCACATCAAAAACCACAAAATTCCAAGCCGTAGTATAACTTACTTGATTAGTTGGGGAAGATCCCGACCCAAATATCAATCTGGGAACTATTGTGTATCTCCTCTGAACATTGATCCGTTTTAGATAAGGCTTTACAAACCACGACTGCTCCTAATTATCTTAATGTCAATTTTTTCAAGGAAATGGTGGGCTACTTGACTAATAATCATCATGCCACATTCTTTGAACAAGAATATGCAACTAAAAAGACAAATCATAATGACTCGTTACATCTTTAAGTCCTTGTTGACAAAACCAAAGTTAGACAAGTTCTGGTAGATGGAGGAGCAGGGTTAAATATTTTCACTTTAAAATTGATTAAGGCATTAGGTTTCTCAGAAGCATGTGTAGAAACAACCAAAATCATTGCAATTAAGGCTTATGACAACGAGAAACGAAAATCAAATGGGGTGGTAACACTTCCTATCAAAATTGGTCCTGCAATTATGGAGACAAAATTCCAAGTCTTGGATCTCACCCTTCCATACAATCTTCTACTAGGTAGACCATGGATTCATGCCATGAAGGAAGTCCCTTCCACATATCATCAATGTCTAAAATTCCCTTATAATGGCACTGAAATAACAATAGATGGTGATCCAAATCCATTCCAATATTGCCCTAGTCTACGAGAGACACCTCAATGCCAAGTGCCTATAAACCAAGAAGCATCATCATCCAATTCATCTCATTACATCTATCCATCCACTCTCACTAGAACATCCACTTCCCCTTCATTACCTTCCATTCCTAAGGTCGAGATCCAAGAGGGTTGTGGAGAATATCACATGAAGACATCTTATTGTGTTAGCCATTTGATTCCTCGTAAATCATATGGTTTACCTACAATAGATAGGAGACAATCAGTGGTAACCATACACACTCCTCCCTCAACCTTTACAAAATGGGGATAATTAAGCAAAGAAGCCATACATGCAGAAGATGTGACCAACTGGTTGTATAGAGAAGACCCTGAAGAACCTCCCTCACTTGCTTACATTCCTACAGACCAAAATGGAAAAGGTTTCACAATCATGTAGAGAAAGGGATATAATGGACATAGTGGCTTAGGCTTACATCAAGATGGGAGGATAGAACTAATTATTGTTTCTAAGTGGCCGAAAGGCTTAGGGATTGGGTTTCAACCGATTCAAATTGGAGTTCCTAGTACCACATCACCTTTACTTGAGATAGTAAGTGCTTCAGAAGATATCAAGACATCTGACGAACCATCTGACCAACCCTACTGTGATTCCCCTGACTCAAACGAATATGAGTGGGATTCCCTATCCTCCACCTCTACCATGGACCTTAATAAGCTATTTGGAGAACTTGACTTGATATTGAAATCTTCACCAACTCCATTGAATTCTTGTCCACCAAAGAATATGAAAAAAGAGGAAATATTTAAACATTACTACTAGGAATCTCTTGATCCTACTCTTGGTAACCTGTTGAATCCATTTCAAATAACCAAACCTTTGCATTAGGCCCACATCAGAATCCACCTAGATCCAAGTAAAAGAGAAAAGAGGACTTGGTACAAAACTTTTGTGACTATATGAACAACTCAACTTTTACCTTGACCCTGTTGAACTTTGACAACTTTGATGATGATATGCCCTTATTCTATCCCCATCTCATTGATTGGGACCAACAAGACACACCCATCTTAGACATTTTTGAGAATGATGAAACAATTGTTGAGTTCTTGGGATTATGAGAAGGCATACCTAGTGGTAATCACAAGGCTAGATTTACCATTTATTTTGACAATAAAGAATATTTTAGGGAATCTGTTCAACCCTCCAGTCACAAAAATAAGAAAAAGAATGAAAAAGATAAAAATGATGAGTCTCTAGGTGAAAACCGAAAGGCGCCTTTAGACAATGAAAAAGGAAAAAATAAGGATGCATCCAATGGAAAACACCTCTCTTAGGCACCTAAGTATGGAGGTTTGAACATACTCCCTATTGTATAGGAAAATTCACCCATGCTAGTTGAAGAATTAGTGGAAGTTAACATAGGTACAAAAGAGAATCCTTGATTGGTATATTTTACAATATCATTGACAAAAGAAGAGCAGCCATAAGTCTGCAACTTCTTTACACAAAGATATATTAATTTTTCTTGGTCATATGTAGACATGCCTAGGATGGATCCTAAAATTGTACTACATCATTTTACCTTACAACTAGGTGTAAAACTAGTGAAACAAAAATTGAGGAAAATGCACCCATAGATTGCTTTACTAGTCAAGGCTGAATTGAAGAAACTGTTGGATGTTGGATTCATTAGATCAATTGACTATGCCGGTTGGATTTCTAATCTGGTACCAGTCACAAAACCAACAGGGGGCATCCACATCTACATAGATTTCAGAGATATAAATAAAGCCTATCCTAAGGAGGACTTCCCTCTACCCAACATTGACATGATAGTAGACATGACCGCAGGGTATGAGATGTTATCCCTTATGGATGGATTTTTAGGGTATAATCATATCGGGATTACAATTGAAGACCAACCTAAAACACATTTCACATGTCCTTGGGGAACATATTGCTGGAATGTCATGCTCTTCAGACTCAAAAATGCTGGAGCAACCTATTAGCGAGCTATGACCACTATTTTTCATGACCTTGTACACACTCTTATGGAGGATTATGTCAATGAACTTATTGCTAAATCACTAACAAGGGATGATCATTTATAGGTTTTAGAGATGATGTTTCAAAGGCTAAAAGAGTATAAATTCAGACTAAATCCAAATAAATGTGTGTTTGGAGTGAAATCAGGAAATATTTTGGGTTACATCATCTCCAAAATAGGAATTGAAGTAGATCCGACCAATGTAAAAGCAATAATAGACATGCCTCAACCAACTAATCTCAGTTAGCTAAGGAGATTACAAGGGAGATTGTAATCCATTAGAAGATTCATAGTGTAGTTAGTAGATAAGACACACCCCTTTCAACATTTACTTAGAAAAGGAATACCCCTTTGTATGGATAGGTAAATTCTAGGGAGCCTTCCAACTGATTAAGGATTATCTAGTCACACCACCAGTCTTGATGCCACCTGTTGAGGGATGACCACTGATTCTTTATATTTCAACAACCCATTCATCAATCGGAGCATTGCTTGCACAAAATGATGATGAAGGCCATGAAAGGGTAGTATACTATATCAGTCAGACATTGGTAGGTTATGAGCTCAACTACAATACCATTCAACGTGCTTGTCTTGTAGTAGTATCTGCTACTCAAAAACTAAGGCACTATATGCTAAACCATCAAATAATGCTAGTTGCGAAGATAGATCCTTTAAAATATCTTCTAAGAAAATCAACATTAACAGGGTGACTGGCCAAATGGGTTATGATGCTTAGTGAGTATGATATCCAGTACGTAGAGAAAAAGACTATTAAGGGATGAGTCATTGCTGATCAGTTGACTGATGCACCGATACAAGCAGATCACCCGTTAGTTGTAGATTTTCTTGATGAGTTTATATTCAACATTGACACAAGTACAACATGGAAATTATACTTTGATGGCTCTCATACAAATCATGGCTTAGGGGCTGGAATATTATTCATCACACCATAAGGTGATTCCATTCCTAAGTCATTCAGGATTTCATTTCCGTGTACCAACAACATAACAGAGTATGAGGCTCTAGTGACAGGATTACGCATGACTATCAAATGGAAGATCAAGAACCTACAAGTTTATGGTGATTCTCAACTTGTAATCCAACAAGTAAATGATGATTATGAGACTAAGGATGAAAAGCTTGCTCTGTGAAAACACATGGTAGATGGTTTCAAGGAGTACTTTGACAAGGTTAAGTTTCATCAAATACCTCATGTTCTAAACATGGCAGCAGATGCCATGGCTACTATTGCTTCACTCCTCGACATACCAAGAAACGTGCCTAAGTTCGAGTTTTTGGTAGAACAACTTTTGGTACCTTCCTATGACATCCTAGATTCGAAGATGGTATGTGATATTGTTGGTCCTCATTCCCCATGGTATAAATATATCTATGACTACCTCCATGCCAAAATCATACCCCCTAACCTTTCTAATAATCAACTTAGGACATTCCTTTGCAAGTCATCCAAGTACACCATTAGAGACACCCTGTATAGATGTGCCTTAGACAATACCCTATTGAGATGTCTTGATACTGAAGAAGCACAAGCAACCTTGCATGGGGTACATGAGGGTATATATGGATCCCATTCTAGCAGACCTACCTTAGCTAAAAATATTATGAGACTGGGTTACTATTGGCCTACCATAAAGAAGGACTCATATGTCTTTGTTAAGAAATGCCATCAATGTCATGTACACAGAGACTTGATACATGCACCAGCATAGGAGCTTCATCCCATAATGTCACCATGGCCCTTTTCCCAATGGGGACTCGACCTCATAGGTGAGATACATCCGACATCATCCAACGACCATAATTTCATCATTATTTCCATAGAGTATTTTAGGAAGTGGATTGAGGATATTCCCATGACCTACATCACCAACACATAGATCTCTAAGTTTATCTTGAACTATATCATTTGTCGATATGATGTTCCTCAATCCATTATCACATATAATGGTCGTGGTCATCCATTCAAAACCAAGAAGTTTGTCATCTCTGTGAAGATTTCCATATCCAACATCATTTTTCCACCCCATATTACCCACAAGGTAACAACCAAGCATCAACATCTAATAAAACTATCATCAAAATCCTTAAAAAGACTGTCAATGATGTTGGTTGGGATTGGCATTTACAGCCTAATCCAGCCTTATGGGCTTATTGCAAAAGCATCTGTACTCCCACTGGCACCACGCCATATTCCCTAGTATTTGGTTTTGAGGCCATCTTACCTATTGAAGCCGAGATTCCTTCCCCAAGGGTATCTTTGAAAGGGCACATTGACGATGAAGAGTACCGAGTTCAAGACTGCATGAGCTAGAATTCCTAGATGAACGAAGAAAGAAGGAATTAGATCATCTCCAATCATATCAAAATCATCTTCATCACAGCTACAATAGGAAGGTCTTGAATAGAAACTTTGACATTGGTGACCTAGTCTTAATGGAGAATCCTAAGAATCAAGCTGAAAGAGAAAAACCAAGAAATTTTGAACCTAACTGGTTAGGACCCTACATTATCACATAAGCCTTTGGATTAGGAGTGTATCAACTCTCTACTCCTAAAGGAGAATCACTATCAACACCTATCAATAGTCTTCATCTAAAGAAGTTCTATGCATAGCCTCTGAGAGACTTGTCTTAATTATCAAAAAGACAAAAAAAACAAAAAATAAAAAAAATCGTTACGTAGGTGAAAACTTGTCAAACAACCATTTTGGTAACATAAAAAAAATCAGAAAATCAAGATAATTGTAAAGAAAAATAAGTCATCCAATAGTGAAAACCACTTCGGTGGCACTTTGGATAAGTACCATGGTGAAAACTTGGCAAACATGCACCATGTGTAGTTGAATCTGCTCCTTTGTCTACCATTATTCTAATCTGACTTACCTATACATATCCCTTATCCCTGTACATATCGCTTATCCTTGTACATATTATCTATCCCTGTACATATTATCTATCACTGTACATATCATATCTCCCATTTATCGCTTGTACATACCATTCATAATAAATGGTATTCCTTCCCATAACTTGGAATGATTAACATCAAGTACATTTCATATCCCCTATTCTATCTTATTCATAATCAATCGGTCTTATACTCGACTGGGGGAAAGCATTTTACCTATGTCATATTTGGTTCTTACATTGGCTATCCTGAAGATGCAAAACCATCAAAAATCCAAAAACATTAAAAGATGTCCTGAGAAAATCCAAAAGCATCAAAAAACTTCAAAAAGACAAAAAAATAAAAACATGTCAAAAATCCAAAAATAGAGTCAAGGTCAGTCGCGCTTATCAGTCTTTGTCATTTTTCGAACTACATTTCCTCTATGACTGGATGTAGGCAAGGCCATATGCTAATGTGCTCCTGAGGCATTAGGTTAGTCCTTTTAGGTTTGTATGTATAAAATAATGATTCAATCTATTTGTCTATATGACAAGATCATTGGTCGTGTCGAACTACAAGGTCTTTGTGTTTATAACGTAGGCAAGGCCATTAATCGATGAGCCCTCAAGGCTACACTAGGTCAGTCCATTAGGGTTCATCACATACACTACCACACATGTTAGATATCTTCATACAAATCAAGCTTTTTATAGTCAATCTTGTCAGTCAAAGTCTAGTCGAACTACGAGGTCTCTGCATGTATAACATAGGTAAGGCCATCAATCAATGAGCCCCCGAGGCAGCACTAGGTCAGTCCTTTAGGGTTCGTCATCACACATAGTCAATTGTTAGCACATCATATCAAGTCATACAATCAACAAGATCAACAAGTCAACAATCTCATCAAGTCAAATCAAACAAAATTTCCAAGCTACATCATCAAAACAAATCAACTTATGTTTGCTACAGTATGTATCTTTCCTAAAAATAGACATCATCAAAACAATCAACCTATGTCTTATTCAAGATGAGTCCTTCCTGAATATAGATATCAGAAAACCAATCTATGTCTTATACAGGATGAGTCCTTCCTACATACAGACACTGTCAAACAATTAACAAGGCCTCATATAGGTTATCACATCAACAACATCAGACTCAATGTCTTATACGATACGTGTCTTTCTGAAACTAGGATTTTGTCATGCCTTATACAAATAGTCATAACATTGAAACCAGACTCAACGTCTTATCCGGTATGTGTCTCTCCTAAAATCAAGCTTTATCAACCAATCATCTTATCAATCAAAGCAATCAAACAAATAGATCACATTTTGGAAAATATTTTATTGGATTTTTGACTTTATGGCTTATTTATCTTATCATTTCATTTGACTTTATGATTGGAATCCTGTTACTAGCTTTCTCAAAGATGTCCCATGAAGGATTCAGAGAAGCAACAATGTATTAGTATTCCATTTTCTTTGACTGTTGTTTGTCAACTATCTTTTAACTATGGATTTTGAATCATGTTACTAGTTTCCTCAAGGATCTCATATGAATGATTTAGAGGAGCGATGACATCTCATGACCCATCTTTTATTTGTTTATTGTCTATGATTTGTCTTGACAAAAAGACTGGGGCAATTGTGCCCTTAGTATGAGTTAAGACAATCCTTGTCTACGACTGTCTATTGTTAGCAGGTGGATGACCTTGCACACCTTGATCTATGTCATATCATGTTGTTTCTCTCCATTTGTATTAGTTAACCCCCAATGATGATAAAGTGCAACACCTTTTGTGGTACAACAAAATATCAAAGATTGCTAATACTAACATCAAATTCTTTTCTTATTCATATTTCTTTCCACACTAACATTTCTTCTTTCTTGCATTATAACGGAGTCCTGTGACACAAAAATATAATGCATCCTGCATATGCATTCATGTTAGAAACATCATGTCAATATCATACATTGTACATCATACATATATCTTTCCTTTCGAAAACACAAAAACATAGACATCTATCATATCTAGGAAATCATGGCATAATAGGCATTCATCATCATAGATTACATAACAAAAGCATTACATGTACATAACAGGTGTAAATATATGCATCACATTACATCCATCATTATCAAATGTATAGCATCACATGTAGATAGCATTATACATATAACATCACCTTGCATCTCATAATCATAAATTGCATACATAACATCAACTGATACCATATGAAATCAATGCATACATCATCATATAGAATTAACATCACATCATTGGCTACATAAACACATCATAAAGTAGATATGAACATCCATCACATAGGCATATTATATAGACATAACATGCATAAATAAAAGACTGCATAATCATACATAGAACTGCATATCATGAGAATCACTGCCAATTTTATATATATATATATAGCTAAAAAAGTGTCACATCACATTGTCATGATGTATCAATAAATATGAAGCCTGCAAGCTATATGATCATATTACAATGTCTCAATACATATCAATAAATGTCCCTATCTGGAACTCCCACTGCTCCCATGAGCAGAATGTGAAGGTGAATGATGCTGGGATCCTGATGACCTGTGTGTAGAGGGAGGCATGTCATATGGTCCAGTCTTGTGAGGTCCCTTGACCCCCTCTGTACTCATTGTCCTGCTGTGAGTCTTGCTCTAAGATCTACTGCTACATTCCTGAGAAAAATTGGGAGCCCGTCTCTCAGGAGGAACCTCTACCTCATATAAGTCCTTGTAATATGATGCTCTCTCCATAGCTCTAACTAACTCCTGTGCAAAACTATTCGATGGACCATTGCAAAGAGCTCTGATCTATATAAACCATTGCTTAGTCTCCTATCTTCAAGCTATAGCCTGGTCTCTGTCCATATAAACTCTGTCCCTCTCCATCTATAGGGAATCTTGCTCTAACATCAGTACCCTCATCCTCTCCTCCAGAGATGCTACCTAGGCACACAAATCTACTGTATCCTAATCAACAAGACCTATGTCATCTTTTCAAGGCCTCTCCATCCCATAATCCCCTAGCTCCTCCAAAATCCTATCTCAAAGTTCACACTCCTGATCATCCATCTCCTCCTCCTCCTCATCATCATCCTGGTAGCTGACAAGAAAACCAAGAGGATCTACCTCTGCCTCCTCCCTAGCCATCTCCTCCTCTGCATGCTCCTCTAGAATATCCTCCCCTCCTACATACTCCTCACTACCAACCTCAACATCACCCTCCTCCACACCTCTGCCAACCTCGAGCATGGGAATATCCTCTCCCTCCCTCTCCTCCTCACGGATAGGTGATAAAGGTAGGCCTTTTCCTCTATGACCATGTATCCCACTCCCACCACCTCTCCGACCTCCTCCTCCTCCATCTCCACCATCACCTCTACCACCTCTCCCACCATGACCTCTGCCTCTACCATGTCTTCCTCATGGTCCTATCCTGCACCTCTCCACAGGAGCATCTTGGTCAAGATTTGTCAACGGTACTAGCTTGTGAATGGCCCACTAGTGATCATATGCCTTCGTCATGCCTGGATCTACTGCTCCGCCTCTCCAGCCCCACTATGCTGGCTATAAAACATCAATGTCTACCTCTGTAGTGGAAACTAGAATCTTTTCTCCCCACAATGTCACCTCTTTGGAAGATCTTGCATACTCTGCTCGACCTTGAGGCTCATCCTAAACCTCTCCAAATTGTCTCAATACATGATTTGGGAGGTGCCTCTCAATTATGTGGACATGTGAGACTGTCTGTCCAATAAAATACTGTGTCTTCCAGTAGAATGTCAAATGACCGTCCTCGTCTGGCCATTGTGGGAAATCCATATATGGTCTCCAAATAAGTTGAACCATCATGTCGATGGCATGTCTATAATATCATGTATCACCAACATGATGCTAAGTGTTGGCCCCCACATAACAGAAGGAATACGATGATCCCTAGTGAACCTCTACTATGATAGGAAAATAAAAAATGGCTGTGTTCCCACATCCATACCATCAGGAGCGTGGTACCACAACTCATGGACTATGCCTCTCTATAGGAAATATTGTGCAAATGGAAATATAACATAGCTAATAAACAGGGGCCCCAAACATAAAACACCAGCCTCTCTAACATCCTTACAAGCATCTCTCCCCATCCTACAGGGAATCCATGTCCTCGGCGGTCAGGAAGAACTATACCTCCTATCAATGTACACAATAGAAAATCTAATCTCCTATATCTTTGTGCCAACACATGCCATCTAATCTCGTAGTGGTCTATCCCCAACTGTCTGATGTCTTGGTGGGGATAATATCTACACATCTCCGTGAATCCCCTCTGCATATCATACATGACCCTAGTCCCTCTAATAGGTAATCTAAGAATCTTGTACACATCCTCTATAGTCACCATCACCTCACTAGTAGGTAGATGAAACGATGATGTCTCTGAATGCCACTGCTCGCACAACGTAGTCAATAGTCCCCAGTTTGCTTGAATAGTGAGCATGAATGTCACATGATGTAAACCCAAATGCCACATAAACCATTTCTCCTCGCTCTGCAAACTATCACAGAAGCCGAAAGTCAATGGTCTCAACTCTTGGGTATATATAGGATCCATACAACCTGCAATGGCATTATGCATGCCTCATGTCAGAATAAAAAACCTATCCTAGTCCAAAATTCCAAAAATCTATGCCAGTCAAATGCGTCATTATATTTGCAAATGTGTTGCACAATATCACATGCTTTATTTAAATTTGAAAATGCATCTCAAATTGTCATATGCGTCAATCTAAAATGAAAATGTGTAACAATGCAATCACACCTAATCATCAACTCATTCAAAATGCAAATACGACTTAAAATAACAAATGCGTAACATTTTCCTATATAAGCTATTGATATATGCAAATGCGACACACAAGTACATATGTGATGAAATAAAAAACAAATGAGTTTATCTATCAAAACACCTATGCTAAGCTATGACGTGAAAAATGAAAATTCGTGATTCCGCATACAGATGCATGAATTACGCATGCAAATGCAGTTTGTTATCAAAGTGACGTGTGACAAAAACATGTAATAAATGCATTAAAAAGCGTGCAAATTAAAATTTCAAGAGCCAGTTTTAGAAAACATACTAGGGGTCCCGC
Source organism: Sequoia sempervirens (assembly GCA_007258455.2). NCBI lineage: Eukaryota > Viridiplantae > Streptophyta > Pinopsida > Cupressales > Cupressaceae > Sequoia > Sequoia sempervirens. The sequence continues at coordinate 11,862 of VDFB02012552.1, forward strand.
ATTTGTAGGTTGCCTGAATGTCTGGATGTGATAGGCGTGGTGATGTGAATAGGGAACTGGAGACATTGGCGTTAGGAGTTGAGCAAAATGTCAATTTTCTAAACTAGGAGGGTGAAAATAAATTGGATTTTCATCCCTTTTCTATTTATACCTAGGGTTGTGTGGCATTTCAACCAACCTTGTCTATTGGCCACATAAACCTCCAAGTTCTATCAACTCGTACACGTACCAAACACCTCAAAATTCATTTCTGTCAACTCCATTGCATTTTCGGCTATCAAATTGACTAATCGGGACTATTTCCAATTTTTTTTTGAAATTTTTCAAAAATTGTCAATTTTCTCGAGGCGGCATACCTTCACCTGTTTCACACTGGGGCATGACGGGGGCATGTTTTTGATCGATTTTCTTTGACACAATGCTGAAATGGCATTGTATCAAAGAGGGGAAAAATGTAGACACTGAAATTTGGTCTAAGCTTGTGACTTCAATTTCTTCATAATTCATATTTTCATAGTCATGATTAAATAATGTTAATTATTTAATTATTCTCTAAATCCTTTATTTCTATTAATTAAATAAACTTAATTATTTACTTAATTTGCTTTAATATTTATTCTTCTATTAATTAAATAAACTTAATTATCCTTAGGCTATGCTTGCACACACACTAAAAAATCTGAGGGCAAGTACACTACAGAAGACAAAATGGAGAAGGAAAAAAGAGGTTATCCATGGAGTTACATCGATCTTTGGTGAGATTGTTTTATGTTTTAGCTTATTTCCTTTGTTCTTTGTTGTTTGAATTTAGATTACATTAGAGATTGATTGCATTGCTATGTGCTTTTAACCTTTGTTTTTTTCCTGTTAGTTACAAAACTTAACTACAATACCATTGAACGTGCTTGTCTTGTGGTAGTATTTGCTACCCAAAAACTAAGGCACTATATGCTAAACCATCAAACAATGTTGGTTGTGAAGATAGATCCTTTAAAATAAATCCTAAGCAAAGTAGCATTAGGGTATGTGTAGGATCATCATGGAAAAAATAGGCCCTTAAGTGGCAAAAAATTTAGAAAAATCAGTGTTAGGCAACTTGACGTAAAAATTTGAATAAGTTATCTATATTATTTCAAAAATATGTAAGAATAGAATCTATAGAAAATTGAATTTAGTTTCTAAACTACTAGGTTTATTTAAAAATAAATAAAATCTATTTGGTGAAAATTTGAAATTTCAATGCAGAGTACTTAAATTTTAGGAAAAATAAAAAAGTAGGTGTATGTCGACCACCCTAACCATAATAAAATGATAATATTTTTTTATAAGATTTTTATATAGGTAGAGGACTCATGTCTGATGTGATGCATATTTTTTGTAATTTTTTTTTCCAAGTAAATAATTAATTATGATTTTTTTACAACTTTTAAAAAATAGAAAAACTCGTATGTCTGACCACCTTAACTTGGTCAAAACTTCATGAAATTTAATTTTTCTTTTTTTAATCCTATATTATGTGAAGCATAGAATGTGACACATGTTTTGGATTCAAAAAATGTGATACCTTTTGAAAGTTATAGATGTTTTTCAATTAGCCTATCGATTAGGACTTTAGTCGTAATTCTAATAGAAAATAAATAATAATTACTTATTAAATTCAAATTAAAGCATAATTTATATTGGTGGAAATTTGAGAATATCCTCTAAAAACCCTTTTCATTTCATCAATTTTGGATAAAAAAATGTCGTCAGCCACATACCCTACAAATACCCATAATATTGCCACTTTTTGGCCCATCATGGTCCTGCACATACCCATTAACATGACGACTGGCCAAATGGGTAATGATACTTAGTGAGTATGACATCTTGTATGTAGAGAGAAAAGATATCAAGGGACAAGTCATTGCTGATCAGTTGGCCGATGCATTGATACAAGCAGATCACCCTTTAGTTGCAGATTTTCCTGATGAGTTTATATTCATCATTGACACAAGCATGACATGGAAACTATACTTTGATGGCTCTCATACGAATCATGGCTCAGGGGATGGTATACTATTCATCACACCATAGGGTGATTCTATCCCTATGTCATTCAGGATTTCCTTTCCATGTACCAACAACATAGTAGAATATGAGGCTCTTGTGATAGGATTATGTATGACAGTCAAATGGAAGATCAAGAACCTATAGGTTTATGGTGATTCTCAACTAGTAATCCTACAGGTAAATGATGATTATGAGATGAAGGATGAAAAGATTGCTCCCTAAAAACACATGAAAAATAGTTTTAAGGAGTACTTTGACAAGGTTGACTTTCATCAAATACCTTGTATTCTAAACAGGGGAACAGATGCCATGGCTATTGTTGCTTCACTCCTCGACATACCAAGCAACGTGCCTAAGTTCAAGTTTTTGGTAGAACAACTTTTGGTCCCTACTTATGACATCCGAGATTTAGAGGTGGTGTGTGATATTGTTGGTCTTGATTCCCCATGGTATAAATTTATCTATGACTACCTCCATGCCAAAATCATACCCCTTGACCTTTCTAATAACCAACATATGACATCCATTCGCAAATCAGCCAAGTATACCACCATCAGAGATGCCCTTTATAGACGTGCCTTAGACAATACCATGTTAATATTTCTCGATACTGACGAAGCACAATAAACCTTGCATGGGGTACATGAGAGTATATGTGGATCCCATTCTAGCAATCCTAATTTAGCTAAGAAGATTATGAGATTGGGTTACTATTGACCTACCATGGAAAAGGACTCATATATCTTTTTCAAGAAATGTCGCCAATGTCAAGTACACAAAGAATTGATACACGCACCAGCGTAGAAGCTCTTTCCCATAACGTCACCATGGCACTTTTCCCAATGGGGACTTGACCTCATAGGTAAGATACATCCCACATCATCTAATGGCCATAAGTTCATCATTACTATCACTGAGTATTTTACGAAGTGGATTGAGGCTATTCCCATGACCTACATCACCGACACACAAATCTCTAAGTTTATCTTGAACTATATCATCTATCGGTATGGTGTTCCTCAATCCATTATCATAGATAATGGTCATCCATTCAAAAACCAAGAAGTTTGTCATCTCTGTGAAGAGTTCCATATTCAACACCATTTTTCCACGCCATATTACCCACAAGGTAATGACCAAGTAGAGGCATCTAATAAAACAATCATCAAAATCCTCAAAAAGACTATCAATGATGTTGTCGTGATTGGAATTTACAGCTTAATCTAGCCTTATGGGCTTACCAAACAAGCATTTGTACTCCCACTGGCACCACACCATATTCCCTAGTATTTGGCTCTGAGGCCATTCTTCTTATTGAGGGTGAGATTCCTTTCGTAAGGGTATCCTTGAAAGGGCATATTGACGATGAAGAGTACCGAGTTTCAAGATTACATGAGCTAGAATTCCTAGATGAACAAAGACAAAAGGCATTAGATCATCTCTAATCATATCAGAATCATCTTTGTTGTAGCTACAATAGGAAGGTCTTGAATAGAAACTTTGACATTGGTGACCTAGTCTTAATGGAGAATCCCAAGAATCAAGCTGAAAGAGAGAAACCAAGATAGTTTGAACCTAACTGGTTAGGACCCTACATTATCATAGAAGCCTTCGGATCAGGAGCGTATCAACTCTCTACTCCTGAAGGAGAACCATTGTTAGCACCTATCAACTGTTTTCATCTGAAGAAGTTCTACGCATAGCTTTTGAGAGCCTTTTCTTAATTATCAAACCAAAAAAAATAAAAAAATAAAAAAAATCGTTACCTAGGTGAAAACCTGGCAAATAGGCGTCTTGGTAACATCAAAAAATTAGAAAATCAAGAAAATAGTAAAGAGAAATAAGTCATCCAATAGTGAAAACCACCTCAATGGTTCTTTGGATAAGTACCATGGTGAAAACCTGGAAAATAGGCACCATGTGTAGTTGACTCTGCTCCTTTGTCTATCATTATTCTAATTTTACTTCCTTTTACATATTATCTATCACTGTACATATCATATCTCTCCCATTTATCGCTTGTACATACCATTCATAATAAATGGTAGTCCTTCCCATAACTTGGAATGATTGACATCAAGTGCATTTTATATCCCCCATTCTATCCTATTCATAATCAATTGGTCTTATACTCAAATGGGGGAAAGCACTTGACTTGCATCATTATTTGGTTCTTAGATTGGCTAGCCTAAAGACGTAAAACCATCAAAAATCCAAAACATTACAAAATGTCCAAAAAAAATCCAAAAAACATTAGAAAACTTCAAAAAGACAAAAAAAAAACATGTCAACAATCCAAAAAACAAAGTCAGAGTCAGTCACACTTGTCAGTATTTTTCATTTCTCAAACTATGTTGCCTCTACGACTGGATGTAGGCAAGGCCATCTACTGATGTTCCCTCGAGGTATTAGGTCAGTCCTTTTAGGTTTGTCTTTATAAAATCATGATTCAATCCATTTTTCTATAAGACAAGGTCATTGGTCATGCCAAACTATGAGGTCTTTGCGTGTATAACGTAGGCAAGGCCATCAATTGATGAGCCCCAAAGGCCGCACTAGGTCAGCCCATTAGGGTTCATCACATGCACTACCACACATGTCAAATATCTTCATACAAACCAATATTTTTTATAGTTTGTCTTTTCAGTCAAAGTCTAGTCGAACTAAAAGGTCTCTGTGTGTATAACGTAGGCAAGGCCATCAATTGATGAGCCCCTGAGGCCACACTAGGTCAGTCCTTTAGGGTTCATCATCACACATAGTCAATTGTCAGCACATCATATCAAGTCACACATCAACAAGATGAACAAGTCAAAAATCTCATCAAGCCAAATCAAACAAATTGCCAAGGAAACAAACAAAACAAATCAACTTATGTTTGCTACTGGATGTGTCCTTCTTGAAAACATATATTAGTACAACAATCAACCTAGGTCTTATTCAGGATGAGTCCTTCTTGAATATAGACATTGTCAAACAATCAACATGACCTTACACAAGTTATCACATCAACAACATCAGACTCAACGTCTTATATGATGTGTCTTTCTGAAACTAGGATTTTGTCATGCCTTATAAAGATAGTCATAACATCGAAACCAGACTCAACGTCTTATCCGATATGTGTCTCTCCTAAAATTAGGCTTTATCAATCAATCATCTTATCAATCAAAACAATCTAACAAACAGATCAAATTTTGGAAAATATTTTACTGGCTGTGACTTTGTGGCTTATTTATCTTATCATTTCATTTTACTTTATGATTGGAATCCTATTACTAGCTTTCTCAAGGATGTCCCATGAAGGATTTAGAGAAGCAACGGTGTATCAATATTCCATTTTCTTTTACTGTTGTTTGTCGACTATCTTTTAACTGTGGATTTTGAGTCATGTTACTAGTTTCCTCAAGGATGTCCCATGAAGGATTTAGAGGAGCGATGACATCTCATGACCCGTCTTTTATTTGTTTGTTGTCTGTGGTTTGTCTTGACAAAAAAGACTGGGGCAATTGTGCCCTTAGTAGGAGTTAAGACAATCCTTGTCTACGATTGTCTATTGTTAGCAAGTGGATGACCTTGCACACCTTGATTTATGTCATATCATGGTGTTTCTCTCCATTTGTATTAGTTACCGCCCAATGATGATAAAGTGCAAATCCTTTTGTGATTCAACAAAATATCGAAGATTGCTAATACTAACAACCATGTCTTTTCTTATTCATCTTCTTTTCACACTAACATTTCTTCTTTCTTGCATTACGACGGAGTCCCATGACACACAAAAATATAAAACATCATGTATATTCATTCATGTTAGAAACATCCTATAAAAAGTCATACATATATCTTTCATTTCGAAAACACCAAAAAAAATAGTCATCTATCATATCTAGGAAATCATGGCATAATAGGCATTCATTATCATAGATTACATAACAAAAGCAGTACATGTACATAACAAGTGTACATATATGCATCACATTACATCCATCATCATCAAACATATAGTATCGTATGTAGATGTCATTGTATATATAAACATCATATTGCAGCTCATAATCATAAATTGCATACATAACATCCATTGATACCATAAGAAATCAGTGCATACATCATCATATAGAATAAAAATCACATCATAAGCTACATAAACACATCACAAGGTAGATATGATCATCCATAACGTAGGAATATCATATAGAACACATGCATAAATCAAAGACTGCATAATCATACATAGAACTGCATATCATGAGAATTGCCACCAAAATTATATATATCACTCAAAAAGTGTCACATCACAATGTCATAATGTATCAGTATATATGAAGCCCGTAGGCTCTATGATCATAATACAATGTCTCAATAAATATCAATACATGTCCCTATCTGGAACTCCCACTGCTCCCATGTGGAGAATGTGAAGACAACTGATGGTGGGATTTTGATGATCTCTATGCAGAGGGAGGCCTATCATATGGTCCTAATCTACGAGGTCCCTTGACCCCCTCTGTACTCACTGTCCTACTCTATGTCCTACTCTGTGATCTATTGCTCTATTCCTATGAATAGCTAGGAGCCCATCTCTCGGGAGGAACCTCTTCCTCATATAGGTTCCTATAATATCTCTCCTTGTCACTAGCTCTAACCAACTCCCGTGAAAAAGCTATCGATGGCCCATTGCAAAGAGATATAATCTATGTGAACCTCTACTCAGTCTCAAGTCTCTGAGCTATGGCCTGATCTCTATCCATATATGCTCTATCTCTCTCCATCACAACTGAATCTCGCTCTACCATCAATGCCCTCATCTGCTCCTCTAGAGATGCTACCTAGACCCGTAAATCTGCTACCTCCTGATCAACAAGACCTATATCATCCTGTCATAGCCGCTCTCTCCCATCATCCTCCCAATCCTATAGAATCTTGTCTTAGAGCTCCCACTCCTGGTCATCCATATCCTCCTCCTCCTCATCATTGTCTTGGTAGACAACAAGTAGAGCAAGAGCATCTATCTCCACCTCCTCCCTCATCACCTCCCCCTCTATATGCTCCTCTAAAATGTCCTCCTCTGCTACATGCTCCTTGCCACCAACCTCAACATCAACCTCCTCCACACCTCTACCAACCCTGAGCATGGGAACATCCTCTCCCTCCCTCTCCTCCTCGTCCCCTGTGAGCACATCTCCCCCTACCACCACCCCTTCGACCTCCACCTCCATCTCCGCCATCACCCCTACCACCACCCCTCTGACCTCTGCCTCTCCCATGTCTACCCTGAGCTCCTGTACCTTGCCTCTCAATAGGTGCATCTTGATATGGATATGTAAAAGGAACAGGCCTTTGATTTTCCCACCAAGTATCATATGCAACCGTCGTACCCGGATTAGCTGCTTTGCCTCTCCATCCCCACTGTACTGGTTGTAAGGCATTAATGTAATCCTCTGCTATGGCAACCAGAATCTCTACACCCCATAAGGTCACCTCTCTTGAAGATTTGGTATACTCTACTCAACCTCGAGGCTCATCCTGAACCTCTCCAAATTGTCTCAAGACCTGGTCTAGCAAATGCCTCTCAATGATGTGTACATGTGAGACTGTCTATCCAATCAAATACTATGTTTTCTGACATAATGTCAAATGATTGTCCTCATCTAGCCACTATAGGAAATCCATGTAGGGCCTCCAAATAAACTGAACCATGGTGTCGATGGCATGTCTATAGTAACTAGTATCACCAACATGAGTCTGGGTATTTTCCCCCGCATAATGAAAGGCATATGGTGATCCTTGTTGCAACTCAGCTGTAACAGACAGCCATAAAATAGCTATGTGTTCCCATGCCCATATCATCAGGAGTGTGGTATCACAGCTCATAGACTATGCCTCTCTATAAGCTATATCATGTAAATGGAAGTATAACATGGCCAACAAACAAGGGCCCAAGGCATATACAACCCATCTCTCAAGCATGCCTACAAGCATCTACCCTCATCCTACTGGGAATCCATGACCTCGACGGTCAAGAAGAACTACACCTCCAATCAATGTACACAGTAAGGAATCTAACATACCATATCTTTCCGCTAACACATTCCATCTAACCTCATAATGGTCTATCCGTAACTGTCTAATATCCTCATGGGGATAATATCTACAAATCTTCATAATTCCCTTCTGTGTATCATACATCACCTGGGCTCCTCTAATCAGTAGCCTCAGTATCCTATACACGTCCTCTAATGTCACTATTGCCTCACTAGTAGGTAGATGAAACAACGTCTCTGAGTTCCATCGATCACACAAAGCAGTTAATAGACCTCGGTTTGCCCGAATAGTGGGCATGAATGTCACATGGTGTAGGCCCAAGTGCCACAGAAACTGTTTATCCCCACTCTGCAGTCGATCACAGAAGCTAAAGGGTAACAGTCTCAACTCTCTGGTGTATATCAAATCCAATACAACCTGCAAGGGAATTATGCATGCTTCATGTCAAAATCAATAACCTATCCTAGTCCAAAATTCCAAAATTCTCTAGCAGTCAAATGCGTGATTTCATTTACAAAGGCATTGCAAAAAACAAATGCGTCATTTAGATTTTCAAATGCGTCTCAAATACCCACATGCGTCAATATCCTATGCAAATGTGTAACAATGCAATCACACACACATAACATGCCATTCAAAATGCAAATGAGTCTTACAAAAGCAAATACATTTCAAAATCCTATATGCGCTATAGTTAATAACAAATGCAATGCAAATATACAAATGCATTGAAAACAAATACAAATGTGTTCATCTGCTAAACTACCTACGCTATCCTATGATGTGAATTTTCAAATGCATTGTTTCGCATACACATTCGTTGAAAACGCATGCATATGTGGTACAACATAAAAGTGACGCGTGGAAAAAAATGGAAAAAAATGCATTAAAAAGCATGAAAATCAAAATTTCAAAAGGTAGTTTCTAACTTCATACTGGGGGGCCGCGTCTGTAGGTCGTCTGAAGGTCTAGATGCGATAACCACGATGCCGCGTGTGTGGAACTGGAGACATGGGCGCTAGAATACCAGAGAAAAAATCTCAAATTTCTAAACTTGGAGGATGAAAATGAATTGGATTTTCACCCCATTTCTATATATACCTAGAGTTTTGGGTGGCATTTCAACCAACCTTGTCTATTGGTTGCATAAAATTCCAATTTCTATCGACCCGTACATGTACTGAACACCTCAAAACTCATTTTTTCAACTCCACTACATTTTTGGCTATCAAATTAACTAATTGGGACTATTTCTAAATTTTTTAGAATTTTTCAAAAATTTGTCAATTTTCCCGAGGGGGCATACCTTCACTTATTTTACACTAGGGCATGATTGGGGCATGTTTTTGATTGATTTTCTTTGACACAATGCTGAAATGACATTGTGTCAAAGAGGGAAAAATGAACGAATTTGGTCTAAGCCTGTGACTTCAATTTCTTCATAATTCTGTATTATCATGGTCATGATTAAATAATGTTAATTATTTAATTACTCTCTAAAGGTCCTTTCTCATCTATTAATTAAATAACTTTTAATTATTTAATTAATTCACTTTAATATTTATTCATCTATTAATTAAATAACTTTAATTATTCAATTAATTCACATTAAGAGAAATTTCATGGATGACAACAATTAAAAGACATATCAAACCTTTGAGAAAATTCAAGAGCGAGTTAAATCCTCACAAATCACGGGGTGGATGGTGATTAAGAGTGTCTGATCTAGAGACTGGATTGAGGGTCACATCATTTTCCTGGTGGGGGAGGCCAGGCCCTCCCCCATAGAGGTAAGATTCCTCTGTGCCCTTCGATAGTTGTCCTCATTATTTTCTTTCCTTGTTGCGTTGGTTCTAGGGTTGTTGTTGTTCTTGTTTGTGTGTTTGTTGGTTCCTTCTCCTATCCTCCCTAGCTGAAGGGCCTAATGTTCGTCTCAAACTCGATGGAGAGGGGTACACCCCCCCTTGCTCCTTCTGGGGACTCTGCATTTTCTGGTGGGGTAGTTAATAACGGTAACCACCCCAAATATTTCAAGGATGTTGTTGTAAATGATTTCCCAAATTGTTTGGAGACTACAAAATTCTTCCTCGACCCCGTTGGTGAAGGAGAAACGTCTGGTGCAAATGGAGGCCCACAAGGTTGGATTCCTCCAGATACCACTTTGGTTTCTCCAAATAAGGATATGCTTGATTCTATTCATAAGGAGAGGGGTAGGTTATAAGGAGAGGGGTAGGTTATCTGAGGTCGCAGTCTTCATGGTTGCCGTTGACTTGGATAATCTCCCATCCAAAAAATACTTAGATAGCTGGTTCAACTCTGTTTGGAACAAGAAATTAAATGTGCAAATTTCCCTATGCCGTATGATTCAAAAGGGTATGTTTTTAATCTTCTTTAGAAATCATGAGATGCAAACCAAAATATTGAAGAAACCTTACTGGAGTGTTGGCAAATCCGTCTTTAGGGTTTTATCCTAGAAATTGGGGGCAAATTGTGATGAAATCCTGCCCTATCCAGCCCTAGGTGGTTGTTGATAAAAAATATTCCGCAGGATATGTGGTCTTTTGTTGCTCAAATTGTGGAACCGTTTGGCAAGGTGATCAGGTTGGATTGGCCTAAAGTTACCTTGCCAGACTTAAATGCTCAGGTGCTCGTCTCCCTTAACCCTGGGGTGGTTTTGCCTGGAAACATTGGAATCAAAATTGATGGTTGTGTCCTAGTCTGTCCTGTTGAAGTCCTCGGAGGGATGGGTGCTTGCTATCTATGTAGGAAAGAAGGGCATTTGAGAAAGAATTGCCCGTTGATCCTTGGGGGTCTCAACCGACAATCTGCAAGGGCCTCCAAGGGTTCTGAAAGGCCATCCTCGCCGGCTAATGGTGGGGTTTCGTCGCCCTCCGTCGGTAGGGGTGTTCCGCTTGGTGTCACCTCTCCTTTGCCCTCTACCCCATTGTCTCCTCCCTTGTCTAGTGTCGGCCCTCCCGCTGCTTCCAAGCCTCTTGCCTCCTCCCTCTCCCTGTTGTTTTCTGATCCAGTGTTCCCTGCCCGTAGCCATCCCTCTCCTTCCTTGGTCCTTCCCCCATCCCCTCCTCCTTTCCTTTCATCCCTTCCTTTGCCCCTTGCTCCCGACACTAGGCCTAATGCTCTAGTTGGCACTATTAAATTAAATGCATAGCAGTTAGCTCTGCAAGACATCATGAAAAAAGGTGGTAACATGAACAAGAATGCTCAAAAAATAATTGAAGTTATTAAAATGTATGTCAATGGCATTGTGGTCGATGAAGAAACTGTTATCTCTGATTGTCATGTAAGTGAAAACAGAAAATGTAATGATACTTCCTCCTTGGACAAGATTCCAATCTCTGCCAATGAATCTATTCAGCCCTCCAAAATTCCCTTTGATTCTAACTTTAAAACGTTGGATCCCTTAATTGGTGAGAGCTCTACTATCGAGGGTGTCGCAGGTAGGATAGAGGAGGCCAAGGCAGGCAACTATGGAGATTCTTCCTCTACCCCAAATGGGGACTCCCTTGATTCTTTGACTAATATGGTTTGTAGAGGGTCGGTGGAGATGACTGAGGCTCCACTTGTCGGGGCTTCTAATCTTTACTTGATCAATGGTTCTGCAAGTCCTTTTGGCTACCTTGATGGTGAGGAGACCCCTGGTAGTATAGTGGGCCTCCCTTGTAATGACATTATAGAGAATAGTGATGGTAAAGACTCTGGAAGTAAAATTGAGATAAGTCTACAAGGCTCTGACACCATTCATGGGGATTCTAACCCCCCTCCTCCTAAAGAGCCTAAAAAGAGGGGCAGGAAGAAAGGCAGCACCATAGCCATTTGCAAGAATGGGACTATGATCTCCAAAAGGAAAAGAAAGAATACCAGCATAGTGCTAGTTGTACCTTCTCCTAAGAGGTTGGAAAATGAGGAAAGTGCAATCAAGATCTTTGAAATGTTTAAGAATGCTAAAGAGCCCTCTACCCCCAAGTGCAATAATGTTGATTAACCTTACCTCTTGGAATGTCAGGGGTTTAGAGTCCCCTGACAGAAAGTATGTTGTCAGATGGTTTCTTAATCTTGATCAAAACAAGGATTTTGTCTTCCTGCAAGAACTCAAGGCTGTAGGCTTTATGCTTGAAACCAATTTAAAGTTTATTTGGGGGAACTCATGGTTCATGGCCTCCAAGCATGAGAAAGGCAGAGGGGGTGTTGTCATCCTGGTGGCTAATAAATGGAAACCCTACCTCACTAACTCAGGGGTCTCCCCGTGCAACAGGGCAGTGTGGGCCACCTTTGAAAGATGCGATGCCAAATTTGGTGTTTGCTCAATTTATGCTCCAAATGACTATCTCAGTAGGAGTGAGCTCTGGAGGTGGCTTGCAGGGCTGCCGGATGTCCCTTGGGTGTTAGGCGGGGACTTTAACATGATTGAACATCGAGAAGATAAAAAGGGTGGTGTTGATATGGAATGGAAAGGGAATGAGAGACACTATTGGCTCAGAATGAAGAACAGGCTCAATATTATCGATCCTCTTGAAGGTCTTAAGCAAGAAAGCAATGGTGTGTGGTTTTCCTAGTGTAATGCTCAGAAGGGTTGTAAAAGAATCTATAGTAGATTGGATAGATTCTATGCCAATAAAGATGTGTGATGTTTTGAGCCCGTTAGTGAAGGAAATAAAGTCCTGGTTTATCCATACACACTGTCAGACCATCACCCTATTAAAGCTAAAATAACTATAAATTGTGGGATCAAGATTAGGCCCAAGAATAAAGATAATTTTCTGCTCAACACTAGTTTATTGAGAGACCAATATTGCATTGAGGCTATTAATACCTTAAGGGGTATCAATAGGTGGATGCTAAAAGACCTCAGCCCTATTGATAGATGGAATCAAAATGTCTTGTCTTGGAAATGTATTTTCCAGACAGTTGGCTGGAAAACAGCTCTGGATAGGAGGAGGGAAGAAGATCACCTCCAAGATGTTTTACTTGCTGCTGAAACAAGGATTCAGGAAAAGCATACAGATGAAAAGCTCTATGAGGAGCTCAACAAGGCCAAAATCTCCTTGAGGAAGCTGCAAACCGATAAGATTCAGGGGTTGAAAGTGAGGGAAAACTCAATTGGCTTAATAACGGGGATAAAGGGACAAAGTTCTTTTTCAGGTATATAAAAGAAAAAGGCATGAAGGAGCAAATTGATCAGATCTGTCACAATGGTGTGACCCTGTCAAATCAAGAAGACATATTGCAACAGTTTACTTTTTCTACAAGGACCTCTTCAAATCTGAGGATGATGGGGCTGACTGTTTGGGGGCTAGAAACAAGCTCAAGAGTTTGATGCCTAGGAAAATTTCTGAAGATGACAGTATACAATTAGCGGCTGAGATTTCCAAGGAAGAAATCAAAAGAGCAATCCTTGCCATGAGTAATGATAAATCTCCAGGGATAGACGGTCTCCCCGTGGAATTCTACAAGGTCTTCATTGATTGGATTTGTGAAGATCTTCACCAGGTATATATGGAAGCCCTTGCAAAAGGGTCCTTGGGACATGATATTAACCAAGGCCTAATCAAATTGCTGCCTAAAGAAGGTGATAAAACTCTAGTTAAGAATTGGAGACCTATCACTCTTGTTGAATGTCTCCTACAAAGTGCTTGCAAAAGTTCTTGCTATGAGGCTCACCAATATCCTCCCCAAATTCATAAACTCAACCCAGACTGGGTTTATCAAAGGGAGATACATTCTTGAAAACTTGATAACTAGCTGGGAGACTCTTGATTGGGCCAAAAGATCACAGCAAAATGTGGCAATGCTCTTACTGGATTTTGAGAAGGCCTATGACAGAGTGGAATGGTCCTTAAAAATGACTCTGGAAGCATTTGGGTTCCCACAAGGCTTCACCAGGATGATTAGTACCCTCCTAAATGATGCATCTGCTATGATAGATGTGAATGGAGCTAGGTCGGAAGCCATTAAGTTGGAAAGGTCAATTAGGCAGGGATGTCCTATTGCCCCTGCCCTGTTTGTCATTGCCTCAGATGCCCTTCATTATCTGTTAAGGGACAACAGTGTTTCTCCTAAGGTGAGAGGGGTCTATCTTCCTGATAATAATGAGCTCCTTAATATTCAATTTGCAGATGATACTTCTATTTTCTTGGATTTAGATGAGGAAAACTTCAACAGATTACTAACCAAGTTAGATTTTTTCTGCCTAGCCTCTGGCGCCAAGGTTTCAAAGGCTAAGTCTATTGTGCTAGGGTGGCTTGACAACCCCCCTAGCTGGCTGCAAAAGTTTGATCTTAAGTGGGGAGGCCCCCAGAAACATGGTAAGGTATCTGGGGATACCATTTTCTGTCTCTCCCAACCTAAAAGAAATGTGGCACTGGTTGAAAGAAAAAATTGATAAAAAATTGAATAGCTGGAATAGGCATTACCTATCCCTTGCTGGAAGGGTTCAAGTTTTCCAGAAGATACTTTCTTCTTACACTCTGTACTTTGCCTCTGTTTGGTTCTTTAATAGCTATCAGGTCAATGAAGTTCAAAAGCAAATCAGAGGGTTTCTCTGGTCCGATGGGAAAGGCAAGAAGAAGGTACATTCTGTCAAATGGGCATGGTGTTGCCTAGAGAAAACCTATGGTGGTCTGGGTCTAAAAGACCTGAAAAAACATGGTATTGCCCTTGCAGCGAAGTGGGTCATCAGGGCCTTGGATGGGAATGAACCTTGGAAGGTCCTGATTAGGAAGAACATTTCTCAAGCTGTCCCCAAAATGGCAAAGTCCTGGAAGGCACTGCCTTTCAGTGATCTCCTCATCACCAAGTATCCAATTGTACCTGCAGGATCACTGGTCTTCAGAAGTATCTGGAAGGCCTGGGAAGTTATCAAATGTAAGTTCTCTAGCCCTCTCCTAACTGATTCGAATAACTTTTTGATCCACCCTAGCAGCTCCATCTGGTGGAATTTAGAGCATAATGGTAAGCCCTTAGCTCTTTTGCAGGGTTGCTCAGCAAAAAAATGGAACCTAATGGGAATTAAAACTTTCAGCAACATTATAGGGGGTGGATCTTTGGTTTGTTGGGACCAGTTGAGAAAGGACTATGGAATACCCTCCTCCAACTATAGAACTTACTCTGTTTTAAAAGAAGCTTGTAACTCTTGGCTCCCTCTTCAATTGGAAAAATGGAAAGATGAGCCAATGGTCTTACAGTGGCTTGGCACTCTCCCTCTTCAGGAGGTTAAAACTAAAACTATTTATAAAGAACTCCTTGCACCTTGCATTCCCTCTGATTACCTGAATAAGGTCTGGAAGACTAATCTTGATGATAAATTATGGAAAAAAACATTTTCTTATCTGTGGTATAATGGAATTGATGCTAAGAAGAATTGTTTCAGGTGGCTTGTTTTACTTCATAAAGTTCCTTTTAAATTAAAAAATTCTGATGTTGCTATGTGTGATATTTGCAGAGTTCCAGGAAAATGTCTACCATATTTTTTTTGACTGTCTTTATTCTAATGAAATTTGGAATATGTTTTGGCATGATCATGACTCTTGGTGCTCATACAGGAAGCTCAATTGGAAAGAGATTCTAATGGGTTTTGATGTTAAACTGAGTAAAGAACTTCATCTCTTTTGGTTTATTCTAACAACTAAAATTTTATGGGTTATTTGGAAAGCAAGGAATGAGGACAAGTATAGTGGGGTCCGAAGGAATCTTACTGAGTCGAATAAAAGGCTCACTTTTTTTAATGTTGCTTTGCAGGTTGTGGAAATCATGAAATTAGCAGAAAGTAACTTTCCCAGGCTAATCCACGATGGCACAATGCCTATCCACTGGTCACAAGGGCACCCCAGCTTTGTTGTTTTCATCCAGGCATTGAGGATCTTCAAAGAGGAGTACGCTGATCAAGTCAACAAGGTGAAATGTTGCAAAGACGCCAAAAGCTCTCAACTGTCCAGCATACCCAGCCATGAAACAGAGGAAGTTTTTTCTAAAGATGAACTTGATGTCATCAGTGTATTAGCCAGCTGGAATTCTGACAATAACTGTTAATGCTGCATGTGTTTGTTTTCATTCTATATCTGAAACATGGGTTTATTATTTTTGTTTTGGGCTTCTTCTGTCTCTGACCGGACTGTGAAGCGACCAAGTTTATTCTGGGCTTCCTACTGTATTAAATCTGTCTTGTTCTTCATTTATGTTGCAACTAAGAGTATATAGCGCTGTAAACAGTGAACAGTTGTAATGTGTTTACATTATCTTAATACAAAAAATTAATTCACATTATCTTTATTCTATCCTGATTAATTAAATAAACGTTCTTTATTTAATTACGTCACTAATTAACTTTATCCTCTTTCTTAAATTAAATAAATTCTTATTTAATTTATCCTTATCATATTTTCAACTATAATTAAATAAATACTTTAATACTTTAATTATTCATTTAACCTTTTCTTTACTCAATTAAATAAATCTTATTTATTTAATTAATCCCTAAATGTCGAATCTTGAATTAAATAATCATTTAATTCATAAAAGTCTATTTTGAACATATTTTTCTATATTTAGATAATTGTTTAAGTTATCTGATTATTGATTTCCACTTGACTTGAGATCTATTTAAATCGGTCAGTTATCTCTTGATTTAATGTTTGAATGTCTTTCATAAGTAAACTCTCTGTCATAACCAGTCAGTTATCTAGTTTTAATTCTTATGCATGTAGAAATTTATTAATTAAATATATTTATTTAATTAATTAATTTATACGTGCATTCGAACAGATTGTTTTCATTATTCCATCTTTATCCTTTTCATACAATCATTATTCTTGTAATTTTTGAATACTTTCAACTAGAGATTAAATCATTATGTAATCTTGATCTCTATTCTTAGGTTTCATCACTCACGTAAGTACTAACACTTATCTCAATGCATGTCAAATATTTTAATCTAAATCGTCTGTCTATCTTTCGATCTCGGCCTCTCATTCGAACAATCAATTTTAATAAATTGACCGACTTTCATCATTTCAACTCCTAAAATTGTATGACTTTTGGAGCACTTGTTTAATCTTTGATATTTTGCTATAATCACATACATCGAGGCTATACTTGCACACTTACTAAAAATCTAAGGGAAAGAATACCATCACAACGAAATGGAGAAGGACAATTGAGGTCATTCATGGAAGGATGTAGATACTGGGTGAGATCGCTCTTTGTTTATGTTTATGCTTTCTTTGTACTTTGTTGTTTAGCTTTAGATTACATTAGAGTTTTATTGCTATTGTAAATGCTTTAATATTTCATTGTTTTCATGATGTTACACTGGTGTTTTGATATTGTAGTGTAGAAAAATATATCCTTTTACATTTTCACACTTTTTTTGGGCCCTCCCTACTAAATTGGGCTTCTATATGCCTTAATTAGCCTTATTTTGCATCCACAAGCCTTAATTAATGCATCTTTCTGAGGATAATCCTGACATATATCAAGTGACCAATCATAATTTAATGATTTTGGATTGTATGTCCTAGATTTAGTGATCTAGGACTCATACACCACCTTGGGTGTATGGGTCCCACCTAGGTTTCAAGGCCTAGATATAAATTTCACATTAAAAGTTCTAAGCATTTCTTGAAAAAAGTGTCCCAAGCTTAGCCTAATGGGACTCATATGCCCCAATTGGCATATGATTCTCGCTTAGCTTGGGCCTATTTTGAATTCAAATTCTTGGTGGGTTTTTTATTCTCCTAGATTTGATGTCAGCTTGTAGTGTTGTAATTTCTAGAAATTTGGCATAAACAAGTATTAATACAAGGTATTTTCACATTTTTTTAGCTAGCAAGTTTACAAGTCATCTAGCACTTTTGGAGATAATGCATTATAGCATTCAAGAGTGATTATCAAGCATTTTGGAGAATTATTCAAGTATCAAGTATCATGTCAAATTCATCATGCATCATGTTTATTTTTGAGCTAACATTTATGATGTAGGATTTTATGATTCAAGCAAGCATTCAAGTCAAGATACATATCATACAAGCAAGAGTCAAGATCCACATTCATGCTAGCCATTAATTACAAGATTGTAGCCTTTTGTTCAAGGGTTTGGTGAGTTACAACATTGCATATTTGTTCATTCATCATTCCTCCATTCTATTTGATTTCATTTTGAAAGGTTGGATTATTAAAATAGTGTTTGACCAAAGAAACCCCCTATCCACTAACAAAACAACATTTTTCCCTCTCTTTGATGTGTGATTTGTAGATTTAGGTTGAAGATCCATTGAAGATCAAGATTGGAGAAAATTTGTCAAGGTTGCAAAATTTTCAAAGTTGTCACCTTACTTGCAAGATCACGGAAAGTCACCTACATGTTGCAATTCAGTATTTAGGACTTCGAGATTTGATAGGAGGAAGGTTACAACATATCACTAGATGATTCTAGAGTTTCAGATCAACCCTAATACTAGGACTAAATCACCACTTGTGGCGTATGAGTCCCAGTATACACATTTTTCAGGCATTTTCTATAGATCTTGATTCAACAGTTTTAGATTCCAATTTCGGACAAAAACCCTAAACTAGGACTAAATCACCCTACTGGCATATGAGTCCTAGTGTGCATCAAAATTAAGTATTTCCATGATTTTGGGCCTTCATTCAAGCCTCTACAGTTCCCAGGTGCACCTCTGTACTTTCTCAATTTGTTGCTCTAATTTGAATTCATTTCTAGGTCATTTGTTTAAGTCTTGCATATCATTTACATTTCTTGTCTTTCCAATCCCTAGCTTGGTGGTGAACCCCCTTTATACCTTAAATCACACCCTAGGACACCTCATTGCAGATCTCTTTCCCTAATTTTATCCCTTGATTGAGATCTCTAAGATTTCCTTGAGTGAAACTTGTAGAAAATTAGTGATTGTGTGTCCCAAAACATCACATACAAGCTACCATTTCCTAGGTTTCAAATATAACTATGGAATTCATCTCTGTTTGGCCCTTTGGGCTTGTTTTGTAAAGAGTACTGCAACTTGTCAATGCAAATTATCTAATCAAAATATATAGTATCTTCTACCACCTACCTTGGAATTCTTTCTTTAGCTAGAAGAATACACATTAATAATTGGTTTAATCTCATTGAAATATTTTAGAAGAAAATTATTGTTTGGAAAAGAATCCTCTTAATCTAGGAAGGAAAAATTCAACTAATTAAATCTTCACTCCAACGGATTTTTTCTACCAATTATTTTAGATGAAAAAATTGAATAGATACAAAGAAGATTTATATGTTAAGGAATGAAAGAATAACATATTTTGTACACTATCTTTGGTAGTGATATCAACCTAGGTGGTGGATACCCCTAACCAACACAAAATTATCATACTCAATCAATAAAACCAACCCTTACAACACTATTCTCTCAACTTGTCCCAAATACTCACCAAAAGGATTGTAGCCCTCAAAAACCAACTCTTGGAGATATCTTTAAGATAAGTCTATATAGAGGCCAACCAAATACCAACTAAGACTTACCACATAACCCAACACAACATACCAAAATATCCAATAAGGTTTCTTTGAAGCAATATTGAGAATCACTAGACTGTCCCTGTCCTAAAACCACCAATTAGCCCTCTTTTACAAAGGAGATACCTCCTATACACCTAGTCTTCACTCAAACTCATTCGATAGTCACTAATTGTGTTCCAAAACACCAAAATTCATAGTCATTTGTCAATTCCATAACTTCTATGACACCATACTCCAAAACCCTCACTTTTCATACAAATTTCAAGGGTTTATTGAAAATCATGTTTCCCTATTTTTCCTGAATCAACCAATGCATCCAACAGACCAAAAATACCCTACACAAGGTCAAACAAACATTGCATATACTTTTCCTTCAACATTTTGACAAAACCCTATCTCAATACCTTTTTTTCACATGGAAAACACCTTGTTCTGCCCTAGGGCATCACCTAATTTCAAAAAACTTGACTCCTTTGATTACCAAAAAATGTAAACACCTAACTCATAATGCATTGGACCCATTCCATGAGTTCTAGTGGTTACAGTGAGTGGAATGGGTCACTTTGACATTTTAAATGGCCTTCAACCCTTAACACTGTGTTAACAAGGCTGCTATAGAAATTTAAAGAAATCTTCCTCAAAACTCTGAGTTAGACTCTCAAATTTGAAAAAAATGAAAGCTAGTTCATGCTACTATAATATACAATGAATTTCAGAGCATTAGCACACCGTACGAGACCATACAATCCTTGGAAAGTTTAGATAACAATGAAAATTATAGAAAATAACGTTGTGTTTTATTTGAAATTCTTAGTACATCATCCAATAACCCAAACTCGAGCCTTAAAGAGTATTTTTATACATGTTTCCTTCAAATTATAACTAAAAAATTCCTATAACTACTTTTCAAATTCCAAGACTTCATATTCTCAAAAATTTGCATTTTCACAATTTTTGTCTTGACAAGATTTTTTCATTTTTGCAACTTTTACCTATTTGACACCAATGACTCCAAAAACCCCCCAAATACATAGAAAATGGTCTTATTAGAACTTATTTAGTGTAAATAGACTCAAATTACTTCAAACTCCCTAGAATCACCTAATGACCAACCTATCAAACCTTCAAATGTTCAAATTTGCAATTAATGGCTTAGGTGCTCCTGCAGCATACAAACCCACTGAAAAAGAAATCATGTCACATGAGTTATGCCTTGCCTCTATTCCTGCATGCTTTCCACATATCCTTTGGTCTACAAATCCTCTCCACTGGTTCCAACATTGAAGTCCTGCATCCTTGACCTTGCTTGTGCTTGAACATGTGATCATCCTTGCAGTCAGACCTACTAGTTGTTTTCTACCCATTGTTTGATCAAAACCTAACATTGTTTCTACCCCCACATCCTAAAAAAAATCTTACCAGTTGTTCCTTGCACTAACTTCTTCTTTCTTTCATCTTCATGCTTGCGTCTTCCCTCAACTCTTTGTACACTCTGTCCTTTTACTATTGTCATTAGTCCTTTTGTTTTGTCAGCACCATGTACCACTGTACTATTAGATCTATCACCCACTATACCTATAAATTACACATGCTTTATGACCTTACCTTCAACCAAAGGACACACAATGGTCCCTACCATAACATTATCATACCAATTCACTGTTAATTTCTCTGTCAACCCTACATTTACCTTTACACCTACTGTCAAAGCATTTTTCAGAATTCAAACTGACTGTAGCACTTACCTTTTTTTATCTTCTTTCACAACCTCTCCAAGTTCTCTCTTCCCACACATGATTACCTTAGCCTTACCTTTGTCTTCTTCCACCAATGGTGTCAAAACAAATGTATTCCCATATTTTTCTATGGTATAAGTGTTTGCTCTCCCATCATATATTGCATGCCTGTCAAACTGCTAGGGCCTACCTAGGAGTAAGTGGCAACAACCCATGGGAAAAAAATCACACACTACCTTATCTTTAAAACCTCCAATTTTAAATTCAACAACTTGTTCATTGACCAAAATAGATTTCCCATCACTCAACAAAGACACCTTATATGACAATTCATGAGGAATCTTTTACAAATTCAGTTTACTAACCATCTCACTTGACACCATATTCTCAGTAGAGCTTGAATCAATGAAAATTTTACATACCTTATTCTTACACTTACATGTGGTATTGAAAATATTCTTTCTTTGCAATGGTTCCATCTCCTTTGCTGCCTTAAGTATGGTCTTCCTCATCATCAAAGCTTCACCTGTTTCAGGAGCAACATGATAACTTGTAGAATTAGTATTCTCACACTCCTCTTCTTGTACTATTTGAGCTCTCCTTTTAGTCCTCTTTTAACCTCCACTAGATGAAGTACAAATTTTTTTAGGGAATTTACAAGAAGGATGACCATCCAAATTCATTGTAGGTGTAGCATCTTCCTGAAAAGACATTTGAACTTCTGCAAATCTACCTCTAGTTCCCATAAAACCTCCTCTTGCATCAATAGCTTGTTCCTTACCTTTACTTGCTTCTTCTTGTTCCTCAAATGGATGCTTTGATTTAGGGAATTCTCCTCTCCCTCTTGCATTGTTTCCTCTACCTCTAATAGACTTATCTTTCCTTGTTTTGATCTTTTCTTCCACCCTAATAGCCAATTGGAAACATTCTTCAATAGTCTTTGGGTTAGCAACAACCAATTCATCTTGTATATTGAATCTAAGACCACCTAGATACCTAGCCACTTTTTCAACTTCATCTTCATCCCTTCTTGACCATATACGTAGTTTGTATAATTCATTGGTATAGGTCTTAACATCTAGATCCTTTTGCTTCAAACCTTGTAATCTCTTATACAATTGAAATTCATAGTCTTTAGGAAGAAATTTAGCTTTAAGTTTTTCTACCATCTTATCCCAAGAAACTATCATTAACTTACCTTGCTTTCTCCTTTATGTTTGCTCGTAGTCCTACAATAGAAGTGCATGACCCTTGAGTTTTTTCCTTTCCACCTTCACCTTCTGCTCATTAGAAATGTCTTCACTTTCAAAGTGGTTGTCCATGGCTACAATCCAATCAAGCAACTCTTATTTAAATTTCCACCATACATGGGAAAATAAATCCTTACCTAATGTGAATCACCTTTGACTGCCTTGAGCAACTTTTCCATCCTCTGATCTTCAAGATCTAACTGCTCACCCACATCTTCATACTCTTCATCTTCTTCTTCTGTTTCACTTTCATAATTCTCATCTCTTCTTTTCTTTGTCTCAAAGGAAAAAATCCTTTCCAAAAAAACATTGTGTGACTCCAAAATCTTGGCATGTTTCTCCTTTAGTTCCTGCAACTCTCTCGCAACACCAACATTCTTCAGAGGCATCTTTACAAGTTTGTCTTTTCACCTTCCAATCTACAAAATTTAACCAAATCACTTGTAAAATATCTAATAACCGAGCTCTAATACTACTTGATAGCAACCTACATGGTGGATACCCCTAACCAACACAAAATTATCAGACTCAATCAAAAAAACAAACCCTTGCAACACTATTCTCTCAACTTGTCCCAAACACTGACCAAAAGGCTTGTAGCCCTCAAAAACCAACAATTGGAGATATATTTTAGAGAAGGCCATACAGATTCCAACCAAACACCAACTAATACTTACCACAAAACCCATTACAACATACCAAAAGATCCAATAAGGTTTATTTGAAGCAATATTGAGAATAACTAGACTACCCCTATCCTAAAACCACCAATTAGCCCTCTTTTACAAAGGAGATACCTCCTAAACACCTATTATTCACTCAAAATCATTATAAAGTCACTAATTTTGTTCCAAAACACCAAAATCCATAGTCATTTGTCAATTCCATAACCTCTAGGAAACCGTACTCCAAAACCCTCACTTTTCATTCAAATTTCAAGGGTTTATTGAATCTCTTGTTTCCTAGTCTTTCCTGACTCAATCAATGCATCCAACAGATCAAAAATACCCTACAATAGGTCAAACAACCATTACATATACTTTTCCTTCAACATTTTGACAAAACCCTATCTCAACACCTCTTTTTCACATGGAAAACACCTTGTTTTGCCTTAGGGTATCACCCAATTTCAAACAACTTGACTCTACCTACCAAAACATGTAAAAACCTAACTCATAATGCATTGGACCCATTCCATGAGTGGAATGGGTCACTTTGACATTTTAAATGGCCTTCAACCCTTAACATTGTGTTAATAGGGTTGCTACAGAAATTTAAAGAAGTCTTCCTCAAAACTCTAAATTAGACTCTCAAATTTGAA
>VDFB02012552.1:36483-58964 GCA_007258455.2 Sequoia sempervirens
AAATGGACTATGGGGGATGGAGAATTTATCTGATTCTAGGAGGATCCTTGGACCATTTTCTCTAAAGTGGAAGATATTATAACATGTGTTATTCTTAAAGAGGAACTAAGTATGATATTTGGAACCTTATTCAAAGACTGTTTCAAACTAGAAAATTAGGACTATAGTTGGAAAGTCTCCCTAAATATAGAAGGTATTTCTAAACAAAATACCTTAAAGGATCTCATATCTAAGATTAGAAACCACATATTCTTAAGAAACCTATGAGGAATGATGAAATCATTTGGTTATGCGACCTCAAAGGGAGTTATTTTATATCAAAACTACATACCTTTATATGAAACAATCTTAATCAACCTCCTTGCACTGGGGTAAATTATGGAAACACAACTATATTTGAAAAATAAATTTCTTCTAGTGGGCCATCTATCATGAGAATATATTAAAGAAATTGAAAAAATAATATATTATGGATTCCAGTTGACTAATAGATGTACATTATGCAAGATAAAAGAAGATTTTGTTAGTTACCTTCTTTCTAAGTCCCTATTCCTAGAAGGTTAGAATGAAGAACTTAGAAAAAATTAACACCCAAGTGACATCCAATTGGTCCTCACCTTTTAAACATCCTCTTATGAAGGAAGTCTATGACCTATCTCTACCACATTATTTCTTGGGTGTTTGGAAGAAAAGGAACACCATTTTTTTTAGAAACTCTTCTAAACCCTAGTACATTGTGACAAAGATGATTATCCAAAACATTCAAGAAAATATTTGGTAGATAAAATCAAGAAACCCAAGTAGTCTCTTATTGAATTTGAAATCCTTATAGCCAAAAACTAGAATATGGTGGATGAAATGGAGAATGTGTACATCACCAACATTTTAAAAATAAAGAACACTAAGTGGACCCTTCTAATTCTATATGAATCAAGAAAAATTTGATGGTTCATTATAAGGAGATTTAGGTCAATTAGGAGGGGGGTTTAATCAAATATTGTAAAGGTCATTCAATATGTTCTTATAATAAAAAACTAGGGATTCAAACTAATATTTTTTTTCAAACCATAACTGCTTTAAGATGCATAATCCTTGCTAGAGACAAGGGCATCAAGAACCTGATCCTTGAAGGTGACTCCAAAAATCTTAGACGCAATCAACACTAAGGTTGTCCCTCATTGGTCGTATAGACATATCATAAAGGAGATACAAGAGATTCTTGTGTATTTTGAATAATTAAAAATTAATCATGTATTTAGGGAAGGAACACCTTAGCCAACTTACTAGATAATTTGAGAGGAATAATAAATGCTTTAAATTATTGGCATATTAAGGGTACCCTCTCTCCAATGACAAATAGTCTCAATGAAGAATCAAGGGATAATGGTTGAGCCCTAGTCACCATCCTTAAGTTGTTTGAGTGTTGGCATAAGTTGATTTAATAAAACAAGATGTTAAGTTTCATAACAATATATCCATATGTGTGTAACAATAATGACTATTGATTCCAAAATATAACCTACTATAAACATGTAAAATATTTTGAAAGAATAAAAAGGCTCCTAGACTCCAATTTTTAGAACAATATAATAGTGTGTATCTAGAGACCTAGAAAACTAAGCATGGGAGGAGATATTGAAATAGAATTAAACCCATGGACAATGAGAGAGTGAAAAATAATGAGGATATGTGAGATATATTTTTGAGGGGAAAAATCATATGCGACCTTGAAGCCATCAATGGTCATGAACATGTCTTATCTATGAAATTTTCTTCCTCATGGAAAGATATTTTGGTTTTATCAGAGGCATCTCATTTAGGGTCTCAAAGGACTAGATTTCTATTACTACTATTCTCAATAAATAATGGAGGAAAATATAGAAGACGATAAAAAACCACATCCATGATGAAATGAAAAAATTCTTGAGGCCAAGAGAGAAAACCAATACATTCCAAAATAGATTTAGAAAGGATGATCTTCCTAGGTGTTTGAATGATTTTATAGTGATTGAATGCATTGTATCATGCTAGAAGGAAGATTTAGAAGGTTATATTCTTATGTTTTTCCTATGTCGAATCACTTAAGATATGATATTAAAATAAAATTTCATCTTTTATATTTATAGTTCTCTTGAGGAGTCAATTAATAATCTTTTAATGGGAAAAATGTATTTTTCTCATTCACTAGGGGCTCATATATTGTTTATAC
The DNA here is from genome assembly GCA_007258455.2 of Sequoia sempervirens. Lineage (NCBI taxonomy): Eukaryota > Viridiplantae > Streptophyta > Pinopsida > Cupressales > Cupressaceae > Sequoia > Sequoia sempervirens. The sequence continues at coordinate 38,693 of VDFB02012552.1, forward strand.
ATATTATAATTATCTCTAATCCTTGCCACCCATTTTATCACTCAAATCTATGATTCATGCCTTGTCCTCCCTCATTAGTCTTCAATGATCGATTCAAAAAGTAAACATAAGGTCTCTATAGCTAGGAAAAAAACTATCACCTAGGTGGTAAAATTTATTACCTTCTCTATGGTTGAAACCCTCATATTCCACTAGTCCTCAACTTAATTTAGATAAGGGAAAAACCATTGAATTTTTAGCTCAGGAACCTCTATCCATAATGATACCTCTCATAATAATATCAAGGAGACCCATACTATCCACCCCAAGGTTAAACCAAAAATAGGATGGCTTACCAGTGTAACACAAAAAATAGCATACCCGTTCAATTTCATGTATATTTTGTGTCTACTATGGTGCCCATTCCCTTAGTATTTTGTAGGATCATTTAAACCCTTGAATCAACCTTCTTCCTTCTGAAGGTGCTCAAGCCTCCTTTCTTTTGGTCACATTGTCATGTTGCTTTTGTGTTAGCCCTATGTTTTTCTTGCTTCTTGTAATTTTTTAGCATAAATTATCCAAACACTAGAAGTTCATGTGGATGTACATACATCATGATAGCATACTATAATAATTTGTCATTTGAAAGCCATTATGGCTGTTTTCAAAATCTCACCTCCCCAAGTTAGTGGAAATGGCTTTGAATGATTCTAAATATTTTTTAACCTCTTCCTCTTCACTCATATTATCATTTTCAAACTATCTTTTCATTTATATAATCTATATTATCTCTCTCTCTCAAGCTCTCACTAAGAACTCCCAACCTTTTCATAGTACTCTTACAACATTCTTTATAGTTATCTTACTCTCTAGATTTTTCAACCCTCTCAAGTAATATTGTTTCTTTTTCTCATTGTTATTAAAAGAATTTTCATTTTATTGTGCCCTTTAGCACCTTTATATTATCACATCCCTTCTCTTTTATTTAGTGGTTGTTCTTATTTCTAGACACACTTAGAGTAAGAGCACACACTATTTGGCATGGATTCGATTAGGGAAAACCCTAAAATAGCCCAAATTTTTTTATTTTTTTATGTTTGTATGTATTTTGAAAGTACCCAACTACATGAAGGTTTGTAATTTTTTCTTATTTTTAAATTCATTTTTATTATTCATTAAATCATTTAAGTCTTAGTTTATTTCTTGTTGTATAGTACTTGCTGGCATTTTTTTTATATCTAGTGTTATTGTTACATCCCAATTGTGTAATTACTATTTACTATTACTATGTAGGGTAAATATGAATGTAATGTGAAGTCTGGAGATGAATAAATTGTGCTTGTACTTGTTAATTGATACATTATGAATGATGTTATCTAATTTGATGTTATGTGGAAAAGTACTACATATATATGAATGGATGGTTATTAAATTAATATTCTAAATTTAGAGATGTATTACGTATATTGCATATTTTGTGAAAATTTGACTGTCGTGTGCATGTGTTAGTGGTTGCAGGTATATGTTCAATTCCTCTAGGCGGAGGGGAAGTATCACTCAGGAGAAGATCTTGGTCGAGTAATCGGTAATGTAAACTATCTGAGCATACACACACCACAATAAAATAATTGAGTTGAGTTAGTTTGGGAAGTTGGTAAGTCATCCTTAGTTGATGTGTCTGCATTAGTAGAGCCTTGTTTACTATAGGGTGCATTATTGGGTGATTTTCATCTATTTCTAGCTTTAGAGTTCTTTCTTGTAGTATTACGGCTATATTGATAGAAAGACGTACGTGGAGTATGTGTATATATATGTGCATACATATCAATGGGATCTAATGACATGTATATGCATATGTATAGATGTACCACACATAAATGTTTATCAATACAATGGTACTTGTGAATGGTTATATGTGAATCAAATTTGTACATATATATATGTATAGTATATACATATATCCATATGTATATATGTATCGATACACATGTACGATAGAAAATGGACTTTTCCATACATATGTATCAATATATGTATACATACCACTACAAAAAATCCTTGTGATTAGCTCCCCTTTTTTTGCTTCCACCCACTACTTTAATGTATTTTTCTCCATTTTTTGGCAAAATTTGGTGCTATTTTTCAGGATGGTGCTATTTTTGGTGTTTTTGTGCCAACAAGAACAAGTAGGCACTAATTTAGGCATCAATTAGTGCTAGAATTATCTTCAGAATTTGCGCCGATAGTAAATTCTAGTTTGGCACCCATATTAATGCCTAGATTAATGCCAAGATTAGCACCAAAAATGACGCCTACAATAATTCCCATATTAGTGCCTAAACTAGCAACCATATTAGTGTCTACGTTAGCACCCATATTAGCACCTGATGTAATGCCTATTTTATCAACTGCTTTATAGCTTGTTTTAGTGCCTAATTTAGTGCCTCATTTAGTGCCTAATTGTTCTAATCTAGAAAGGATTAAGGGTGTTAGAACAAAAAGTCCTTCCCCAATATTCACTAGCCTTCAATTGCTTTCCTACATTTCACTTGCATCAAAAGATCTACTACCTTTGATTTTTCATTGTATTTAACATGAAATTCAACAATTTGTGTGACAAGATCCATACTATCACCTACATTCCCTTTATATATACCCATTTATTCCCCCAGATAATCATAAACAAAGCAAATTTTTCCTTTACTGTAGTACTTTGTGCAAATTAAGGGTTGAGGGTTGAGGGATTAAGGGTTGAGGGTTAAGGGTGGTTTATATATACTGTAGAGGGTATAAGGGTTTAGGGTTTAAGAGTTGAGGGTTGAGGCAGGTTTAAGGTTTAGGGTAGAGGGTTGAGAGTATATGGTTCAAGGATTAGGGTTGAGGGTCCAATGTATAGGGTAGAGGGTATAAGGGTTGAGGGATTAGGGTTTAAGGGTACTTGATGGTTGAGGGTAGAGGGTAGAGGATACTTGAGGGTTTAAGGGTTGAGGGATTAGTAGGGTCGATAAGGGTAGAGGGTAGAGGGATGTAGAGGGTTTAATGGTTTAGGGTATTGGGTTGAGGGTATAGGGTTGAGGGATTACTAGGGTAGAGAGGGAGGGATGGATTAAGGATTGAGGGTTGAGAATTGAGGGTTGAGGGTGGTTTAATGTATACTAGGGTACAGGGTAGAGCTGGTAGAGGGTGTAAGGGTTGATGGTTGAGGGTATATGGTTCAAGGATTAGGGTTGAGGGTCCAATATATAGGGTAGAGGGTATAGGGGTTGAGGGATTAGGGTTTGACTAGGGTTGAGGGTAGAAGGTAGAGGGTAGAGGACAGTTGAGGGTTAATTGAGGGTTGAGGGAAAGCGTTGAGGGTTGAGGGTTGAGGGTTGATGAATTAGGGTAGAGAGTTTAGTAATTGGGTTTAGGGTATTGGGTTGAGGATATAAGGTTGAGGGATTACGGTAGAGGGTAGAGGTAGAAGGATGGTTGAGAGTTAATTGAGGGTTGAGGGGATTAGGGTTGAGGATTTAGGAGTTGAGGTTGAGGGATTAGGGTAGAGAGTTTAGTAGTGGGTTTAGGGTATTAGGTTGAGGATATAAGGTTGAAGGATTATGATAAGAGGTAGAGGTAGAAGGTTTAAAGATACAGTTTAGGAGTTTAGGGTTTAGGTTGAGAAATTAGATTAGGGTTGAGAGGCAGTAGAGGTTTAGGGTATAAGCTAGGTCATTTGAGGGTATAATATAGTTGAAGGTCGATTAGGATTGAGGTTCCAATGTAGAGGGTACGTAGAGGGTATAGGGGTTGAGGGATTATCTAGGGTTGAGGGTTGAGAATTGAGGGTTTAATGTTATAGGGTAGATTAGAGGGTATATGCAAGTTGAGGGATTAGGGTTGAGGGTCCAATGTATAGGGTATATAGAGGGTATAGGGGTTGAGGCCGAATTAGGGTTTAACTAGGGTTGAGGGTTAATTAAGGGTTGAGGGATTAAGGGTCAAGGGTTTAGTAATTAGGTTTAAGGGTTTAACTAGGATTGAGGGATTAGGGTCAAGGGTAGAGGGTATAATATGGCTCAAGGATTAGGGTTAATTAGGGTCCAATGTATATATAGGGTAGAGGGTAGAGGGTAGAGGGACATAGAGGGTCTAAGGGTACTTTAGGGTTTAAGGGTTGAGGGTTTAAGGTTGAGAGTAGATGGTTGAGGGTATAATATGGTTCAAAGAATAGTAGGGTTACGTTGAGGGTCCATTAATGTATAGGGTAGAGGGTATAGGGGTTGAGGAATTAGGGTTTAAAAGAATTACTGCATAGGGTTAGGAGTAGAGGAGTAGAGGATAGAGGGTTTAGGGTTGAGGGATTAAGGTTGAGGTTGAGGGATTAGGGTAGAGAGTAATTTACTTAGGTTTAAGGGTTTAAGGGTTGAGGATTACTAGGGTTGAGGGATATAGGGTTAAGGGTATTAGGGACAGGGTAGAGGGACATAGATGGTTTAATTTTGGTTTAGGGTTTAGGGTATAAGAGGGTAGAAGGTTTAAGGCTAGTTTAGGGTACTTAAGGGTTTAGGGTTGAGGGACGTTATTAAGGGTTGGGGGTTGAGGGTTGAGGGTTTAGGGTATAGTTAAGAAATTTGAGGGTATAATATGGTTGAAGGTAGATTAGGTTGAGGTTCCAATGTAGAGGGTAGAGGGTATAGGGGTTAAGGGTTTAGGGTTTAAGGGTTGAGGGTTGAGGGATTAAGGGTTGAGGGTTGAGAATTGAGGGTTGAGGGTTTAATGTATAGGGTAGATCAAAGGGTGGAGGGTAGAGGGTTTAAGGGTTGAGGCTTGAGGGTTTAAGTTGGTTGAAGGTATATATGGTTGAGGGATTAGGGTTGAGGTCTAATATTGTATAGGCGGTAGAGGGTATAGGGGTTGAGGGTACATATATGGTTGAGGGATTAGGGTTGAGAGTCCAATGTATAGGGTAGAGGGTATAGGGGTTATGAGGGATTAGGGTTTAATTAGGGTTGAGGGTTGAGGGTAGAGGGTAGAGGGTAGAGGGTTAATGAGGGTTAATTAAGGGTTTAATAATGTATTTTTCTCCAATTTTTTGAAAAATTTGGCGCTATTTATCAAGATAGCACTATATATTAAATTCTCTATCAAATTTGGCCAAATTAGGGGTAGTGTGGAGAGTGACATGCAAGAAAATTTGAGTTTATTTTGCAGAATAGAGGAAGGAAGGAAGGAAAGATCAATTACAAGCTCTGGAACCTTTGAGTACCCATGAAAGTGTAGGCATGGGAAATGCCATTCAAAGGATTCCTATCGCATGAATACCTGGATATTGTTTTCGACTTGGATTGTTCAAGAGTGGAGGACTTCATTTGCATGGTCTTGAGAATAGAAATAATTATCCCTTTAGCACGAAGAGCCCTACTTCCTTCACAATTTATCTCCATGTTTTTCTCAAATCTATATGGCTTGCTTCAATCACTCAATGATTTGGAAGAAAACATAGAAAAATTTGTGAAGAATATTTTCTTGATGGACAATGCACTTTTAAAGGGGGTCCAAGAATACAACTTCTACAAAGGAAAAGGGTTTGTTGGTGGATTATTCCCAAGGAAGTACTTGAAATAGCGTCAAGGGTTTGAAAAAATTTACACAGCCATCAAGCTAGCATTTAAGCACAAATGTGACCGCATTCTTCTTCGTGCTATGCACTAGAATGCCAACTATCTCTGCACAAGTATGGATGTGAACATAAAAGAAAAATATTATGCAATAGCCTTCCTTAGAGCACACTCACACCACCCTCTAGTACATGGCTTTCAAGGAAATTCTTCTCAGGCGAATGGGTCTCCTCTAGCAGTTCCAAACCTGAATTCTTCTAGAGTTCAAGCTGACACAAGAGTGGTAGCAACAAGGGAGGTTGAGGAAGGCCAGGGTGAAAAGTCCATTGGCATTAAGCAAATGGAGGAGTAAGTAATGGTTTGTGTTCACAAATTTTTCTTTTTGTCCACTCAATATCTTTGTTCCCATAAAATATCTATGTGAAGATCATATGATATGCAACCTGATTGTTGTTACATATGTTGGGTAATATAATAAATCTTTTTGACAGAAACCAGTCCCTAATGCAAAGAAATGCATGCCAACTGAATTAGGAGGGGGCTATAAGTTTTTTGATAAAAACCAGTCCCAAATACAAATGTAATGTATATGTAAATTGAACTGGGTTGGAGATATTCTCTTGGAAAATGTCTTGGTAAGGAAAAAGTTAACAGGTAAATGCATGGATCTAGCTCGCCTTAGCCATATATTTTTTTATTTGCAAGCAACAGGCTTCAATTTTGTTCCATTTTTCAAACTGCCAACCTTTACAAAAGGTAGTAATACTTTGTAATATCCCCTTAAAATTAATATAATCTTTACATGCTCTATGCCTTTTATAAAAAAAAACTTAAATTAAATTTAAAATTAGTAATAATTTAGGCATAATATCTATATAGCATAACTTTTTTGTACATATCTAAATAAAAATTGTTGAAACAAGGACATCAATATGGAAAGCGAACATAATTTTTGGAGCATTTAAAACCTTTTTCTATTTTTCAAATGTGTAAAAAAAATACTATAAATAGTAAGAAACAAGTTTCTAAAAAACCTTAAAAATAAAATAAATTATTTTCTAAATGCAAAAAAATATTTAAAATCTACACATGAAATATAATCTTAAAAATCATTATTTTATATTATTTCTAAATCATTAATGGTTTTCTTATTATAAGTGATAGACGTAAGAAAAACTTAGCTAAGAACATTAATTAAAAAATATTTTTCAATTTGGATGACATTTTCATAATAAAAAAATTGTGATAACATAAAAAATTGCACGAAAGTAGCTTTACAACAAGATTTTCAAAAAATATATCTTCTATTTGTTATTGTATTTATTCTCTACTTTTTAATCAACATAGGTTTGTTAAAAAAATAAAGATCTTTATTTTACAGCTGTGGAAAAATATGAACCAAATGGAACAAAATTTTAAGAAAATTAGATTGTTATTTGTACTGTTGTCATTTTAGGGAAAAAAAAGTTTCATGCATTTAGAAATTTGAAAAGGGGGGTCAAGCACCAAAATGGTCAACAAGTAATAATGGTAATTAGGCTCCCACTCCTACATTGGACTATGATGTCAAGATAATATTGTTTGAAATTACAAAAAATGACTTTATATAGAGGCTAATAGCTAACATATGTGTTAATTGTAGACTAAATTCTAGTTCATGAATTTTAAGTCCATGTATCATTAGGTTGCATGCATAATGAAATTATAAAGTGAAACTTAAGTTAAATTCATTGAGTTATTATTTTTTATATTGGTAGAAAGTGAAATTAAAAGAACTTAACCCTATATAACAAAAAGGCCATATAGAAAAATAGTTCAACTCTCATAAGGAGTGACACTTAAATACAATAACAAAACATTAAAAATAGTCTAAATCAAAGGAAAGCATATAAGTACAAAGAACTACAGGGAGATAGCCCAAAGCCATGATAATATCTAACATAAGATAGAGAGGCTAGTGGTTTTTCAACTTTTGTAGACCAATAGCTACTTGTCATTCATTGCTAATAAAATCAAATTTCTCCATGAAGGAGACCTCATTGAGAACCTCACCATTGTAATCAAGTTTTCCCTTTAAAATGTTGGCTTTCTTCTCCATAATCCTAGCTTTGGTTCTTTTGGCCAAACCTTCCAACACATATCATTTTTTCTTGTAAATCTTAGATTGCAGGAAATAAATTCTAGTTGCCAAAATCTTAACTATTTCTTTATTGAATGCAACCACTTTTTAAAGGTTATTTCTTATCTATTCTTAGTTTATTCTTAATGCATCCATGCTCTAATTCTAGATTATCCCTATTTTTGAAATCTGCAACAATCTTTTCAACCTCCTCCCAAATTCCTTCACCCACCTCAATTAGTTTTCCAATTTGTATTTTATTTGTACATTTCATTTCCATATCTTGTATATTTTTAGCTATGATTTTTTGAGTGAGCATCCATATGAGAATACTATTGTGTAGTTGGAGGTTTTCTTGTAGTTTCCTAAATTTCTCCTTCATTACAAAACACACCTAGAAATTTATTTTTAAACCTATTCTTCATTATGAGTTGGGGATTTATAACCTTTCATAGAACATGACTTGGGGTCCACTTTTCAAAGGTGTCAGAAGTTAAATGGTTCCCCAAGAGATTGATTTTATTAAGGGACATGGAAGAGGTGGGGATCATGGATGTAATAAAGGAAATTTGACTCTAACTAAAGGAAAAATAGGTTCCTTTCAAAGTAAATTTCACTTATTACACTCAAATAAAATTGACTACTTAAAGCACTTGAAGAAGATAAACAAGTGAAAATATCTATCAATAGAAAAATACTTAAGTCTTTTTAATTACAAAAATAGAAAGTATGAATAATAGGGAACCTTGTGTTAAAATTTGAAAGTAACTATCAAGGATGCTAGCATGTTACATAGATGTTTGTGCATCATGTTGTCATCTTTATGAACAATGTGTGAAAAATTCCTAGACAATGTGAAGATTCAACCTTTTTATTCAACTAGCCTATAATTGTAACATGCCAACCCTTCAATGAAGTAAAAATTCCTAAGTTTTCACTTTACAAGTAAGTAACTATGTAACAAGCCATTGCAATAAAAAATTTCTTTGTCTTTATTGAGAATGTACGAACAATGATGCAATAAAAAAATACAATAAGGATGCCATTTCATTACAATAATTTCACAAGTTACAATCATACGAGAATGCATACATCAACATACATAGCTCAATGATCTTTGGAAATAATAGTTTATACATGGTTGAGGATCCTTCCTTTCAAATCTTGGTTCTTCTATCGCCTGGGTATGTGTAGGATCATCATGGAAAAAATAGGCCCTTAAGTGGCGAAAAATTCAAAAAAATCTGAGTTAGGCAACTTGACATAAAAATTTGAATAAATTATCTATATTATTTCAAAAATATGTAATAATATCTGAATCTATAACAAACTGAATGTAGTTTCTAAACTACTAGGTTTATTTAAAAAAAAATTCTATTTAGTGAAAATTTGAAATTTCAATGCAGTTGTACTTAAATTTTAGGGTAAAAATAAGTAGGTGTCTGTCTAACCACCCTAACCACAATAAAATGATAATATTTTTCTATAATATTTTAGATAGAAGTAGGGGACTAATGTCGTGATGTGATGTATATTTTTTTGTAATTTTTTTCCAAGTAAATAATTAATTATGATTTTTTTATTACAACTTTTAAAAAATATAAAAATTCATATGTATAACCACCTTAACTTGGTCAAAACTTCATGAAATTCAATTTTTAATCCTATAGTATGAAGCATAAAATATGACACATGTTTGATTCAAAAAATGTGATACCATTTGAAAGCTATAGATGTTTTTCAATCATCCTATCAATAGGACTTTAGTATAATTCAAATAGAAAATGAATACAAAAATATTTATTAAATTCAAAGTAAAGCATAATTTATATTGGTGGAAAAAGAATCTCCTTTAAAACCCTTTTCATTTTATCAATTTTGGGTAAAAAAAAGTCATCAGCCACATACCCTACACATACCCATCATATCGCCACTTTTTTGGCCCATCATGATCTTGCACATACCCGCCTACTGTGGAGGAGAAGCATCACTCAAGTGTTTTTCCACCAACCATGGACTAATATGCAGTCCCATGCACATCTATCATTTGATAGACGACCCTTCCCTTCAATGAAGAGATTTGTAGAGTAACTAAATAACGATAACCAACTGAGCATAGTGTTGTGTCCTACATAACTAGAACTTGTAAACCCACAATTTGGAACTAGCATGTAATACTGGATCACGGTGAACTGACAGTGGAGCCAGAGGAAATCACACTACTTTGGAAAAAGTGTTCTCATTCAATACTTCAAATGAAGGTCATCTATCACATACACTACTTAGGGCTGATTTGACTTAAGGCCATCTTAAACTACGCATAGGTATTTACTTCAATGGATAATCTATCACCCCAAAGATAACCTCTCACCATTTCTACATACTTGGAATAAATCTACTTGAACAAGAAAATACACAAACTCTCTCCCATACTGGATAAACAATCCTAGGAGTAATCTCAAGCTATTCTAGTTAAATCAATAACCTAGCTAAGAGTAACTCATATGCCACTCATGTTTAATCATATCTAGTATGTAATACCTATGATAAACACCCATCTCCTATTATGGAGTACATACAAGCACATTATAAAAAAAACATAAAAGCTTCTATTTCCTTTTCAAATTCATTCTAGTTTCCCTAAATGCAAGTACTCGTAAAAGACAATTCAAGCATTCATGGAAAACAACCTTTCATAAATAAAATAACAAAGAAGAATATCCTCATGCCTGTTATCACTTATCCAAATCAATTGACAACAATGTAGCTTCTCCAAACAACAACTAGCTTGATTATAGCTTCTCAAGAGATGTCAAAATAAACCTCCAATACTCAAGTTCGTAAAATACTTCTCTCAAATACTACTCTCTCTCAATATAATAGAACTCTCTCTCTCAAATAAAACTAAGTAAGTTGAAAATAATGTTGAGTAAAAATGCTTGCAAGAATGCGTCCTCAACAAATGAGTTTTCCCTGCTATTTATACATCAACAATGAAGCCTCACATCCTACAGATTAAGCATGGTTATTGATAAAAATTTCCATGCACAACCTACTCACTCGACTTAGGAAAAAGGTGGCAGAAATATAAGAACTTACTCAGAATTCATATCTATAGATCGACCATGTTGATTGACAACAAAATGAGACTTATTCAAATCAACATGTGATTGATATGATGTAATTTGAATTACTCAAACAAAAGACATCTACAAAAAACATGTTTCTAAAGGTGGCACCAAGTAAATACTCACTATCCAACAATTAGCATGGTACCTCTCATATTTGAAATAGTCATTAACAAATATGCAACACCAAACTTGCATCAGCCAACTCTTAGCATGAGTTGATTCAGATAATAAATCAATTTGACAAATTCATGAACTTGTTTTCTCATTACGCTACACGGCTTAACAGATGTTGGTTCATGCTTAAAGACATGGCATTTAGTATTTACCAAGTCAAAGAAGATTCCCATAAAAAGTTTCGACTAATTCTTCACCATTTATTGACTTAATGCAGAGAGCTACGTTAAAGTATAAGTGTTCCCCTATGCATGGCAGCAAGAGTAAAAATTGGCCTCACAAAATACAATCATAAGTTACATATATCAACCTCTAATAATTGGCCTCTATCATTGCTAATGATAGTCAATTTTAAGTAATAGATAATATATTAAACATATATTAATATATATATATATACATATATATATATATACATATATATATATATACATATATACATCAATGTAAGTATACATTCAATATTCAAATAAGTATAATCATGATAGTATTCACATACTAATCACAATTTATTGATTGTACATATATATGTATAAAGTATATGCCTCTATGTACATGTATACGTACACAACAACACAATAGGAAATTAGTGCCGACTTTAGCATCAGATTTTAGTGTATTTGAGTCCATCATTTTGGAGTCATCTAATACGCAAAAGTTGGCAAAACCATTTCTTCGGTTTCATCAACTGGATTTAAGCCTAATTTAGCCAAAATTTGGTGTTAGCAATAGCGTCTCCTTTAACGCCGGGGAATAGTGCCAAAAATTGGCATTAGAAATAAGCACCTAAATTGGTGCCCAAGTTGGCTTCCAGTTTTGCTTCCATGCCTACTCCCATTTTGGCTTCTAGTTTTGCTCCCAATTTTTCTTCCAGTTTGCTTCCGATTTTTTTTTGCTTCCACTCTTTTCTTCCAATTTTGCTTGGATTTCTTCCATTTTTGCTCCATTTTGCTTCCATTTCTACCTCCATTTTTGCTTCTAGTTTTCTCCTGGTTTGCTCCCATTTTTATTCCAATTTGCATTCGGTTTTGCTTCCACTTATTATATTGCTTCTAGTTTTCCTTCCAAGTTTGCTTCTAGTTTTGCTTCCATTTTTGCTTCTAGTTTTTTCTTCTAGTTTTGCTTGCAATTTTGCTTCTAGTTTTGCTTCCACTTTTCTTCCATTTTTTCTTCTGTTGCCTTCCATATTTGCTTCTAGTTTTGCTTCTAGTTTTGCTTTCGGTTTTGCTTCTAGGTTTGCTTGATTTTGCTTCCAAATTTTCTTCTAGTTTTGCTTCCTGCGTTCCTTCCAGTTTTGCTTCTAGTTTTGCTTCCGGTTTTGCTTCCATGTTTGCTTCCGATTTTTCTTCAATTTTGATTCCAGATTTTCTTCAAGTTTGCTTCCATTTTGCTTCCAGTTTTTCTTCAGTTGCTTCTAGTTTTGCTTCTAGTTTTGCTTCCATTTTTACTTCTAGCTTTGCTTCCATTTTTTCTTCTGGTTTTGCTTCCAGGTTTGCTTCCGATTTTGCTTTTGATTTTTCTTCCAAATTTGCTTCTAGTTTTGCTTCTTGTGTTCCTTCTAGTTTTGCTTCTTGTTATTTTGTTCTTCCAATTTTCTATTTGGTTTTGCTTCCAACATTGCTTCTAGTTTGGATTCCATTGTTGCTTCCTTGTTATTTCTAAAAATTCTTGTTGTTTTGCTTCCTTTTTTTCTTCTAAAAAATGCTTCTTGTTTTTCTCTTGGTTTTGCTCCTAGTTTTTCTTCTGATTTTGCTTCTAGGTTTGCTTCTGGTTTTGCTACTAATTTTTCTTCCAAGATTACTTCTAGTTTGTTTCTAGTTACAAGTTTATCACCTTACCACACTCCTTTGAATCGCCTTATGTGGGATGGCTTAAATGTAAGTCAATCGAAAAATATTATGGCCCAACTATAGGGAGAATTTAAATGATTAATCATACATGATGACCGACTAACTTAGAACTCAAAGCTGGTACAAAGAACAATTTTAATGGTTCAACTCATGACTTAAATGATCGATAACCAAATGTAGTAGGTCAACACAAAATTATTGTAGGGACTTCACTTCATTGTAATTGCTATGGAAATTTTATCTCCTAAGGCTCCAGTGATGTCATCCTGCATACCCAATGTGTCATAGAAAATAGGACCCTTTTCTTGACATGAGATTAATTCATGATAAATTTACTTAATGAGGCATTGATTCAGGTGTTGTGAGGCATTTTATGCATCCACACTAGGTCTTGGGCCCTTATAAATTGAATAACATGCTTTTAACGACATCTTGTAAAGGTGTTGTAAAGTATTGAAAGATGTTTTCATGCTTTTCTAGACTTAATAAAATCATTTCTTCCTAATTCAACATTATAAAATGTGTCTAATAACATTATCACATCAATTTAGAAGGCTTGTAAGATAAACATAATGATAAGCTAGTGTTGTAATGTGTCTTGCACATTCACATTGGTTTTTGTGCCTTCCTACGCTATGTGGACCTCATTTTAGTGTTGTAAAGTGTATTTAATCACACTTTCACAATGATTCATGTGTCCCAAGCCCTAATTGACATTCACATCATCACTAATAGGCCCCTATTAACCCATATTGTGCATCCTGAGGCCTAAATTGATCAAATACCAGATAAATTTGCATTTTAGACCTTATTTCCTTATCTCTTGGCATTTAAGCTATCAAAATGGCCCCTCTGGGACCCATTCACCATCATGTTGAATCAATCCCATCTAGGTGGGACCCATTCACCATGTGTGGTGAATGAGTCCCATTTGGCTCCATTTTGACCTTTGAGTAGGAAAAAAAGTGGAATTTGAGTTTAATATTGCTTCATGTCGACCTATGATGAGGTATTAATAGGTAAAATAAGGTGAATTTCCTATAAAATAAACTCTATTAACTCATTTTTACATCCATTAACTTAATTCATATATTCATCCACCAATCTTTCATCTCAAGTTAAGCAATTTAAGGTTTTATTATTACAAGACATCAAGAAAGTTCCTAAAGGAATTCAAGGGCTGAATCTTCCTTCATTTCTTTAGAAATCCAAGATCTATCATCATGGAAAGGTAATCTATTCCATTATTTCATGTTTCACCCCATTCTTTCATCATTTTGGTTTAATTACCTAAATGAGGTTTGACCAAGGCAAACCCCCATGCCCTAACATTGAACATTTCTTCTTCTCTTCTTGTGTGTTTACAGATTTAGATCCCTTAGAAGCTTGGAAATCATTGAACATCAAGTTTCAAGGTTTCTCATGTCTCCTCTTCATTCAAAAAGTCAAAGTACCAACAAAAACTCATTTTCAAGCCCGTAAATTAGAATTTTGGAAGCAGACACCTATAGGAAGTCAAAGTGCAAATTGAAAGCTTCAAAATCCACCATTGAAAATCCAAAAATTCAAAAGTGGGCTCATTTGCCATGGGTGGTGAATGAGTCCCACCCCAAGGTCATTTTTTTGGATTTTTACATTTTTGGATACCCTTTTGTCAGAAACAGGTTTCGGTACAGTTTGACAGAACTGGGATTGATTCGCCTAGAATGGCGAATGAGTTACTCAAGGCCTAGAAAAAAGCATCAGCAACATTTCAAATTTAATTTCCAGTCTTCATCAAATTTCTACGTGCACACTTTCAGTTTGATTCAATTCTATTTAGTTTTGCATTCATTTCTAGGTGATTTTGCAATACACAATGTGTTTTCCAACATAGCATGATTCTTATATTTTGCATTCATAATCAGTCTTTTAGATCACTTAATAGCATTTTTTCACTTCATTTAACTTAAATAACATCATACACATCCTAATTTGAATGAACCCTTAGCATTTTTGGTCCTATCGCTCTCCTTTTAGGTGAAAAACCCTAGAAGAGCTAGAGAAATACATAGGAACCAAAAATGTATGATTCATTTTGGTGAACCTTCTTTTCAAACACTTTCTTATCTTATTTTGGATTCTTTCATCATAGATCTAGCCTTTCATTAAATTTTCATTAGGATTGGCATTAGTTAATTAGCATACTAGGTTTCAAATTTTGCATTCATAAAAAAGTGCATTTTGCTTGCATTTTTAGCATCTAAATTCATTTCCGCTCTCTAAAATTCTGCATTTTTCAATTAGGTCTACATAATAGAACTCAAAAACAATAAAAATACTTGACAAATTTCTGAAAATTCTGAAAAAAGTCCATACTGGGACTCATTCGCCACCCTGGGCGAATCAATCCCTTTTGACCCCTGAAACTATATTTTATAGAACTCAAAATTATATTTTTAAGCTTTTTTTTGGTGCTTAACCTAACTATGCTAGTTAGTTTCATTTTTTTAGCATGCATTTCACTAGATCTCACTTCAAATAGCTCATTTCATGCATTGCTTCATTTTGCATTTTACATTTTTCATGTCATTTTTCGCTTGGTACATAGTATAATCAGAACATTACCTTGTTTCATATCTGAAAATTGCATTTCATTTTAAGTTAATGCATTGCAGTTTATTTACTTTCTTAGGTTAGTATGTGTTTTCTTTAATCATTCCATGTTTCTAGAATAGCAAGTGGCTTGTATGATTCTATTTTTCATTAACATAATCTAGGACACCAAAGTAAAACGTTTGATAAGCATTTTGTATAACCTCCTAGTACTTATCGTATTTGCAAGAATATAATAACACAAGAGGATGCAAGTGTAGAAAATTATGACACTCATACTTGTTCTTCTCCCAATACCTCTCCTATTAGTGACAAAGGTATTTTGGTGAAAGGAGCTACAAGCACCGTGAGTCTTGATTGTCCCTCTCCTCTTCAGCCTTTGGAAGACCTTAGAAAACCAAAAGATGAAATCCTAAATACCACCTTACCTAATCTCCATAACCATGACAATTGAACTTTTCCATCTCCTAATATCCCTCCTCAATGTCCAAAGGCTAGGCTGGCATTAGAAGAAATCCCTATTAAGAGTCATGAGAATCTTGACCCCCCCTTCCCTAATGCTCCTTCCATTTGGGATAATCTATTTGAAAACCATAGTGATCCTTCTCTTATTGCCTCCCTCACTTGTTATGAAGCTACTTTACACACTTCAAACTTGGATGAACATATTACAAGCTCTCCTAGTCAGGTAGATAACATAGCACATGAGAATGAGACCTTAACAATATTAGAAACTTAACCAACACCTTCTCATAACCATCCCCCTCTTCATAATCCCATCATTGATCATTCCCCTATTAGCGATGAAGTCATTTTGGGAAAACCTAGCCTTGTCAAAAACATGTGGCTTGTTGTTCTTCTAAACGCTCTCCTAGGGAGAATATCATGGTGCTAGAAAATGACAACAATAATCATGTCTCTTCCTTAGATAAAACAGTGATTCTCGATTGTCCTTCCTTAGAGATACATCAAACCAAGACTGATGAGGTTATGAATGCACAAGTGTCCATTCGATCCCCCTCCATCAATGGATCTCATACATATCTTGTAGGACATCTTCATAACCCTTTCATCCTTTACCCACCTTCATTTAGTCTCACACAACACACCCCTAACTCCTCTTTCACAATTAATGGCCTTGAACATCATCCTTCCCAAACCATTCAAACTTTCATCTCGCAAAATGCTCATGATTTGAATTCGTTAGATTTTGTATCCTCCTATAATGAATAAGACAAAATCTCACAATCTGTAGAGTCTTGCATAGGTATGACATCTAAGCAAGATATATCTTTGAACCTAATTACACAACCACTTTCTCCTCTTGATCAAGATGGTATCTTGTCAAGACTTCTCCACAATAACTTGATCACTCTCCTTCCCACAACTCGAAAGAAATTCTATTCCAAGACTTCATTTTTTGCATATCATAGAGTTTATGGTCACTCTACTAATGACTGCATTGCTTTGAGTCATAAAATCTAACATTTTTGAGAGTTTGGTATGCTTCCCTATGTGGGGGAATCTCATTCCTCGAATTGCTATTGATTTTCATTCTAGCATGCATCTCATTAATAATTTTGGCTCACCTTTGTCCTATACTAAGTGGGGGAAATGGGTTTCATAGCTTTGTCTTCGTATGTCACTTCTTGTTGCCTCCTTTGGATAGTCGTTAATCTTTCATGAATACTTAAGAGAAAGCTTGGGATGTGGACTACATGCCTTAAGTTGGCTCATATGACATACACTCCTTTTTTTCATGATGTAACTTATGGGAAACATATGATTTGGCATAGGGCTTTCCAAGTAAGCTATCATGTCTTCTTCTCTCTTCTCCTACTTTAAAGCAATTGCTCATAGTACAGGTGCTCGCAACTGATTTAAAGTGGGGGCATACATCACCACTCACATTAAATTGTGCAATTCTTTTCTTCTTGTGATGCATTCTTTTCTTGGTGGAGTTAGTCGGCTTGATTTCCTCCAAGAGTGTGATACTTCTTTTGATACATCCTCTCTTGGAGACGTTAAGCACAATGTCCCCTAAGATGAGACCTTGCACGAACAAAGAAAAGTCCCTTTGAACATTCCTTACACTATTTTGCAAATGTAACAATGTCTATGAGTGTCAAGCATATGAAGTTTTGCTTACCTCATGGAGCTAAAAAAAAAATCATTTTTCTTTGTGGTGCCTTATTAAAGTTATTAGGAGGTATAACTTTGATATCGTTGAGCGGGAAGCCCACCTAGTAGCATGACTTTTCCCCAGAGCCACCTTTGTGTTTGTTAGTGCATACCAACTAGCATATGTATCTTACCTTTTGAACTTTCTCACCCCATAGATGACCAAAAGTTTTGTGGCCCCAAAGTGAGTATGTTGTGGACTTCTCACCCTGCAAACAACCTAAAGTTCTGTGGCCCCAGAGTGAGTACATCCTTTCCATCCCTTTTTTCTTCTCTTCTAGCTCTTTCCATTGCATGATTTTGTATCTTGGGGGCTTGAGTTAGGATCTTCAATCCTAGGGGCTTTGCCACCTCCTTTGATCTTTTTCATTCTTTGTCATCTACTTTTGTATATGTGGATCTCTCTTGAATATCTACTTTAGTGTGAGTTTGAAGCAAGTTCATCCTCTCACTAAAGTGGGGGCTAAATGTGCCATAGAGAAAAGCACCCTTTGCTTGACATGAAATTAATTCATAATAAATTGACTTAATGAGGCCTTGATTCAAGTGTTGTGAGGCATTTTATGCATCCACACTAGGTCTTGGGCCCTTATAAATTGAATAACATGATTTTAACGTCTTGTAGAGGTGTTGTAAAGTATTGAAAGATGCTTTCATGCTTTTCTAGACTTAATAAACTCATTTCTTCCTAATTCAACATTATAAAATATGTTTAATAGCATTATCACATCAATTTAGAAGGCTTGTAAGATAAACATAATGATAAACTAGTGTTGTAATGTGTCTTGCACATTCACATTAGTTTTTGTGCCTTCATAGGCTATGTGGACCTCATTTTAGTGTTCTAAAGTGTATTTAATTACACTCTCACATTGATTCACATGTACCAAGCCCTAATTGATATTCACATCCTCACTAATAGGCCCCTATTAACCCATATTGTGCATCCTGAGGCCTAAATTGATCAAATACCCGATAAGGTTGCATTTTAGACCTTATTTCCTTATCTCTTGGCATTTGAGCTTTCAAATGGGCCCCTGTGGGACCCATTCGCCATGCATGGTAAATCAGTCCCATCCAGGTGGGACCCATTCACCATGTGTGGCAAATGAGTCCCATTTGGCTCCATTTTGAACTTTGAGCGAGAAAAAAAGTGAAATTTGAGTTTAATATTACTTCATTTCGACCTGTGATGAGATATTAATAGGTAAAATAAGGTGAATTTCCTATAAAAGCACCCCTCTTAACTCATTTTTACATCCCTTAACTTAATTCACATATTCATCCACTAATCTTTCATCTCGAGTCAGGCAATTTAGGGTTTTATTATTGCAAGACATCAAGAAAGTTCCTAAAAAAATTCAAGGGCTGAATCTTCTTCCATTGTTACAAAAATCCAAGATCTATCATCATGGAAAGGTAATCTATTCAATTATTGCATGTTTCATCCCATTCTTTCATCATGTTGGTTTAATTACCTAAACAGGGTTTAACCAAGGCAAACCCCCATGCCCTAACATTCAACATTTCTTCTTCTCTACTTGTTTGATTGAATATTTAGATCCCTTAGAAGCTTAGAAATCATTGAAGATAAAGTTGCAAGGTTTCTCAAGTCTCCTCCTCATTCAACAAGTCAAAGTACCAACAAAAACTCATTTTCAAGCTCGTAAATCAAAATTTTGGAAGCAGACACCTATAGGAAGTCAAAGTGCAGATCAGAAGCTTCAAAATCCACCTTTGAAAATACAAAATTTCAAAAGTGAACTCATTTTCCATGGGTGGTGAATGATTCCTACCCCAAGGTCATTTCTTTGGATTTTTACATTTTTGGGTACCCTTTTGTTAGAAACAAGTTTCGGTATAGTTTGACAGAACTAAGACTAATTCACCTAAAATGGCGAATGAGTCCCTCCAGGCCTGAAAAACAACATAAATAGCATTTCAAATGTAATTTCCAGTCTTCATCAAAGTTCTAGGTGCAAACTTTTAGTTTAATCCGATTATGTTTAGTTTTGCATTCATTTCTAGGTGATTTTGCAATACACAATGTGTTTTCCAACATAGCATAATTCGTAGATTTTGCATTCATAATCAATCTTTTAGATCACTTAATAGAATTTCATTCACTTCATTTAACTTAAATAACATCATACACATCCTAATTTGAATGAACCCTTAGCATTTTTGGTCCTATCTTTCTCCTTTTAGGTGAAAACCCTTGAAGAGGTAGAGCAGTACATAGGAACCAAAAATCTATAGTTCACCTAGATTCATATGCTAGGCCATCATTAAAATTTGAGCTAAAACTACCCTTCATTAATGCTCGTACTTATAAAAAATCCATTATTTTATTTTATTTAACTCATTTGTAATTTGTAAAATATAATTTCAAATAATCTCATATATGTTATTTTCAAATCAAATTATAATGTAAAATAAATAATGTATATTATAATTCCCAATTATGGGAAAAAAAATTCTCATAATTAAACAGTTTAAAAATAAAATTAAAAACTCAACTAATATACTGAGAATGGGAATTATAATGTACATTCTTTTTGCATATACATATTGTTTTTGTTTAGTATTTAATTTTTATTTATTTGTATTGAAACAATGCAAATAATACAAAAAGGAGGCAACAAA
>VDFB02012553.1:0-44719 GCA_007258455.2 Sequoia sempervirens
TTTTCCCTTTGCTTGTGATCTTAATGTATGCCTAGTTGTGTACTCATGACGTGGACGCCGCTGCAAGGGGGGGTCTGCTGCAATAACAAAGAAATGTTAAATTGATATGTTTTATTATTATTGTTACAAGTATTTCATTAATTAAAAGAACATTAGAGTGGTTCTCTTTACCTGATGGGGCCACATCATGTTCCTGATCTTCTCTTATAGCCTCATGCTCAACATGTTGAACACCCTCTAAATTGTGATCTAGAGTTGAAACACGAAAGGTTACATTAATTAATACACCAATTGCAATTAAATATGTTTGAAAGAACATTAGAGTGGTCCTCTTTACTTGATGGGGCCACATCATGTTCCTAATCTTCTCTAGCCTGATCATGCTCAACATGTTGATCACGCTCTACATGCTCTAAAGTTGAAACACAAAAGGTTACATTAATTAATACACCAATTGCAATTAAAGATGTTTAATTGTATTAATCCATATTGCGTTTTGTATAGCACATGAATACATCCAGTATCGGGATGCACACCATGACCTTCATTTATAGGTTGTGCTCCACCCTCACCAGGCTGCATTTCAATGTCATGTGCAGTATTATCATTGCTTATTTTTTTTAAACAAATAGGCACATAATTACTTTATGGTGGAAATTAATATTGAATAGATTGCACAAGTATTCAATTTTAAATAAACTTTATTGAGTTTATTTACCTGCGTGTTGGATGCAGTGGAAGATTTTTTTTCCTAGTCAAGACTCTTAGGCGTCCAGCCACGACTACATAGCCTTGCTGGAAGGCAATATTTAGGTCCTCTTCTATGGGCACTCTGGTTAATTTAGAGCCTTGCATTTTTGCATAAGATCATGAATTTTGCTTCTATGGTGTGATAAAACCAAAATTGTTTGCAATTTATTATTTGGATGCAACATTTCATTTATTGATACTTACAATTCGTGCGGTTAATTTCATATAACCACCAGAGCCAAGTTTGTGTTGCCTGTGTTTTTCTAGTCTTTCCTTTGTTGACTTTGATGTTTCGGGCAACCTATGAAAAGTTTGATTAGATTATGTAAAAAGAAAGAGTAATCAGTATATAATTACATTGTTGATAATATCACATACCTTCCTTGGCCTGGTGGTGTCTTTCCTTTTTTCTTTTTAGCCTTCTCCTTTCCATCTGACACTAGGTCCTTCCACTCCCTCTCTGAAATCATGGGGGGGCGCTCATACTTTTTGTTCTTCTCTAAATATGACCTATATGGGTCCCTCACATACTTTAGATAGGTACCATATTTCTAAAGGACCTTCGTTCGGTTGAATGTTTTATCACCGAACAACACAACTAAACAATTAATGAGCTCATCTTCTAAATCTTCATTTTGGGCATTCCACTGTGTATGTATGGTGGGCCCGAAGAGCTGGACAATGTAATATCACTTAGATGTTTATAAAAAACATCATTTCCTACAAAATGATCATTGGATCATTAGTCTAAATAGAGTGATCAATAAGTAAATTTCAATTGGATTATATATAATAATAATTAAAACATTTTAAAGTACCTGGGACCTTCTCTATCTTTATGGGAATGAAATCCTTGGTCACCACAAATGTGACCGGCAATGTTCTCATACTAGTAATACAAGAAGATCCAGGAAATGTTGCTAGAACATCACCAGTACTAGTTGTGGCCTCTGCATCCCCAAGTACATGTCCTGACGCATGTTCTGGCATGTGTTCACTGCGAGAGGGTGCACTACCCGATGCCTACATGCTATGTGTTGCTGAAATTTGAGATGACAATATAGGCACAGATGATGGGGTCAGATGATGTGATGTATGCGTAGGAAGATTAGGATCGACACTTGTACCAACCCCTACTCCTCAGGAAGCACCTGCAGTACCCTGATCATGGCCAGCAACATCATGAGGGCACAAACAATCCTATAAAAACAACACATATTTTAGTTCATGACATAAAAGAGTACAAAATATAAAACCATGAATGAACTTACGTTATAATTAAAGACCTCATGATAGCTTACTTGCAATTTTTGTCCTCTCAATCAATATTTTAACCCTCTCTCTTATCTCATCTATTTGAGGCACTATGAATATCAACTTAAGGATTTCTTCATTGCATTTTTTTGGGTCTTCCTTAACATATTGAGAGGGCTTGTTGAATATGCGATGTCATCATCACATAATATTGACTGCACCTCCCTATGGATGTTCTCCTCTACTGCTAGTTCCTTTCCCCGATCAGCCGACTACATGAATAATATTAAAAACATTATCGAAATTAACCCAAGGAACTTATGAAAAAAACATAAAAATAAAACATTTTTCTCGTATCGAATTTTTACAATTACAATGAGGTAAACTTGTCGGGTAGAAGCAGTTGAAGATGCATCGTGATCTATGCTCTAGGCCGGATCCTTCCCCGTATGATCAATGTTCCGCTATGACAAAAATTAAATATAAAAAAGCATTACCGAAATGAAACCAATAGACTTACGAAAAAAAACATAAGAATAAAATGGTATATTGGAGTCATTAATTAGAGGTTGGGTAAAATGGTACATAGTACGTACCACCCCCATATTAACTGTGTTTGTAACTAAGTGATTTAAATTTTAATCGATTAGCAACTCTTCCCATGCAGTTATTGATTTTATCGCACATACGAATACACAGTTTCCCTCGTGTGCCTTGAATATGCAATTGAGTTGCTTATTTGTTGACCTAGGTCGTGTACTATTTATAAACCCTGCAATATTCCCTGATGCTTTTGGCCTTCCGTCAATGTACATAGCCACTCCTTTATTTTTATCCTTATCTTTTAGCTATATATAATTTGCTGACAGTGCATACCTATGCATACTTCGTGTATATCAAACCGGCTGCATCCAATCTTTGTAACTGTAATAGGGTCTGACATACTCCATCAATTCAACAACTTTGTCATAACAGACCTTTATGTCGTCCATGCAAAATAATCCAAATCCATGTAATGGTGATGGTGCTATGCGATATATCCTCTCGTTGACACAAAAATTAGTGTTTATTGGAGGAAGTTCCTTGAGTACCCATTATTTCCTTAGATGTTTGTACCTCAAGGGCACCTCAATGTCGCCTATGCTGTCATCATCATAAGAACATGAACCCCCTTTAGCAAGAAAAAATTCCATGCATTTACAGAATTTTCTTCTAATCTTTTGACGTCTAGTTGATCTCACTCTTTTAGACCTACTACATGTCTCGCTTTCCTCTTCTCTTCCTGAATATCCCTCGCTCGAGGAAGACAGATCTGAAAAATACCTATTTGGTGGTACCTGCACTCATGAGGATGTTGGGTGAAGTTCTTTCATGGTGATGTGATCCCAAGGTGACATTATGATAAATCTATCATTTCATCACTAGAATTTGATAGGTTATAAGGTAATCAAGTCTTGATAGATTGCAAGTCATTGTTACTACTGTCCAAATGTGTCCATCACAATTCAAATCTACTTAACATTTTAACTCCCAAACTTTGTAACAGTGAACAGGTCCCAGGTTACAAGGCCAAGGCCTCGTGCCATTTTGTAATTTGTAATCAAAGGACTTTTGCTCTTCATTCAAGTAAATAAACTTGAAGGGAAACACCCATAAGTGGTTTATTGGAAGCATTTTTGGCTAAAATATTGAAAATTTATATTTAATTTCCATATGTCTAAGTGGTTCATGGGAGATTAATGTGCAGGCACGTTTAGTAATGTAGTTTATGCTTTGGCAATAAAAATTGTTTAAGTCATCTTAAATCTTCCTATGTCTAATTGCTAGGAGACTTTTGGTATGTTTTAAGGTAGGATGAGTGGTTGCATCAATGTTCTAGTTCTCCATGAAAAGGTTTCAACATCTTCAAATAGTGAAGGTTAGTGCTCATAGTCATTTGAAACAACAACATTTTCATTATGTATGATGGTAGGATTTGATAACTTAAAAGAATTGGCTACCCAACAAACTTAAAGTTAAAAGAAAAATTTTCAGTTTAAGGGGTTAGCACTTTCTTTCATCTTTGCATATTGGTTTGATGCTTCAAACGATGCATTTCTTATCCCACTTCTATCATATTTTATTCCCATCCCATTGCAATTGTTGATACCAAAATTTCATATCAAATACCACGTTCTTGAAGCAATTTTATGTGTTTTTATTGTTTTTCTGAAGTTCTTTTGTGTTGTATGGATTCGTACAAGCTTGAAATGCTCTGAGATCATTGGTGTAGATAAATATATGTGTTTGTACAAGCTTGATATGCTCTGAGATCACTGTTTTGTGGGAGAAAACAATCAAATACAGGGACTACCCTAGTTTTCTTGTGTAAGGGTTTGAGGGCTAAATAGAAATGACATCCACCAATCCACCCACTATCTTGGAACTGTAACTCAGCGGATTGGTGTGCAACATGGTATGATAGATGTTCATTGCATTTAGGGGTCTGTTAAAGAAAGAAACTTGGAATTTAATTGATGCCCTAGGGCTAAAAGGGGCAATTTTCTTGTGAATTTGTGGTTATTAAGTCAGGGTTTGTCAATTTGATGGATATATTGGTAGAGTCATGGTGACACTATTTGATGGTCCAATCTCTACTTCGAAACAAAAATATCTCTAACAATTCTAAGAGCTATAATGGGATGGCCAGCATCCTAGGAAAGATTCTTCATTCTCACTTTTAGGTGTTAAAATTTAACAATACCTTGATTGATGAAAGAGCCCAAAGAGCCTTTCTCCATGGTATCCAAGTACACATAGCAGCAGTCTTCTCTTATACGGTTGGACATGATTTAAAGAACTTAGCTAGGAATTATTCAAATAACTTAAGGTTTTCTCATAATGCCATCATTGGAAAAGTATGATCAAATTATTCTATTATGAAGAATTGGTCTATGTGCCTCTAGTAATCACTATAAATGTTTGTAAGGATAAAATGACTAATTGCATCAGGTAGGAGAGAATCAACTTTGAGTTGTTCAAAGATTATATTCCTCTATTCATAATTTTTAAGGGTTGTGTGTGGAGGAGGTTATCACTACCAAGATATGTTTATGGTGGAGGTATTAAAGAAGAATTGTATGCCTCTATTTCCATTCATTAGATCTAGCTTAGCCTAGCATATACTTGGACTAAGTCTACAATTGCTTAAGAATCATGCGATGAAGGCTATGTGTGATGAAATCCTAGACCTTTGGGGGTACCAATGTACGAGAAGATCTTTGGAAACTAGGCATGAAAATTGTAGGTTAAAGAGAATGGGGGT
Organism: Sequoia sempervirens; assembly: GCA_007258455.2. Lineage (NCBI taxonomy): Eukaryota > Viridiplantae > Streptophyta > Pinopsida > Cupressales > Cupressaceae > Sequoia > Sequoia sempervirens. Next base: position 5,309 of record VDFB02012553.1, read on the forward strand.
GCCAAACTTATAGTACTCATTGTCCCTTGGTTGTTGATTTTCCCTAAGTGCCCTTAACCTCATCCTTGGCACTGGTATTGACCTTGTTTTCACTCCTCCAAACTCTTCCTCAGCATGGGTATTGACCTTGTTTTCACTCCTCTGCTCTTGGTTGGCGTTGGTATTGACCTTGTTTTCACTCCAAACTCTTCCTCGGCGCTGGTATTGACCTTGTTTTCACTCCTCCAAACTCTTCCTCGGCGCTGGTATTGAACTTTCACTTCTCGAATTTGACAAGCTACAACCTGGTTTTGTTAGGTTTTAGAGTATGTTAATTAAATTGAAAATTATGGTGCCATTTAGCTAGGTTTTAATATTCCACAATATAGTTAAGTATATATTAGTTAAATATATATTAGCTATATTAGATTTATATTTTGTAGCTCATTCTTGTAGATTAATAATAGACATTCATGTTCTTTCTTCATGAAAGTATATATTCTATATTTTCCTCGGTGTTATCCCAATGCAAAATATAATTAATATAATATATATTTAATATAATAGTAATATTAGATTAAATTATATATAATATAATTATATTTATTATTATATAATAGTATATATAGGATTTTACCTAATATTTTAGAGGATTTTACCATTACACTACAATTGGTTTACCATTAAATGGCAATTGAAACTTGTTTTCCAATGACACAATAGTGATTTCCAGGCATGAGATTTGTTTCAAACTCAAATCTCACAATATATGTAACCTATTAGCTAATACAAAGAGAGATAGAAACTAAAATGATAGAGAATGAGAGAAAGTAGACTTAGATGAATGGGGAGAGAGCATGAGAGAGGAAATATAAAGAGATACAAAGGAAAGGAGAGAGAGAGGGAAAAGAAACTAAATTTTGATTGGTTGTTTCACGTCAACAATCCAAGGATGGCATATGTCTTTGGGGAGTTATGCTCAAGGTAGCATGCCATTTGATTAAAGATATGATAATTATCCTTTAAGACTTCTTCAATGTACCTATTGCACACTTAAAAAAGGAGACAAGATAAATAGGGAGAAAATATAGAGAGAGAGGGAGATAATGACAAACATACAAATAGAAAGGGATACAAAGAGATAGAGAGGGGTAGAGAGATAAAGAGATAAGGATGAATAGATAGAGATATAGGGAGAGTGATTGATATATCTCTCAGCATCTACAAACCCTAAACCTAAATATGTTTCCTGTATGTCTACCCCTCTTCTCTATCTCTCCTCTACCTATCTATATCCTTTGTCTCCTCCCCTCTCTATCCTCCCCCTCCCTCCTATCCCTATCCATCATAACTCTCTATCTCCACCTCTCTTCCTTTCTCTTCCCTTATGTCTCCCATCTCTCTTCCTCTTCCATATCATATTTATCTCTATCTCTCTATATCTCCCACTGCTATATGTCACTCCCTCTTCCCTCTCTATCCTTGGGCATCTCTCCCATTTGCTGTGTCCCATCTCACATGGCTCATCTCTGCTCTGTCTCCTCTGTATGCTCCTCTCAAGGTCCTCTCATCTCTTGTCCAGCCTGAACTTCTCTGCCTCTGTCAGGATATATACATGTAACAAGCATGCACTCATATACCATATGCCTCTTCTCTGTCCTCCCTCTTCCTCCATCTCATCTCTGTCACATGCATGTGCCACTCCTGTCTCTGCTTGTCTCACCACCATCCCCTATCCATAGACTCTCTATCTCCACCTCTCTTCCTTTCTTCGGTGATTTCACTGTATTAGAAAGGGATGGATATGATATGGTTCTCAACAAATTGCTGCAATACAACATGAAGGGTCTGTTGGAACTATACAAATTTTCAAAATTTTATAATGATTTACTCATGTAAATTTCTCAATAATAATTAACTACATTTTGAGTCAGAAAAGGATGCAATTGGCCCTACAAAATATAATTACCCATGGTCACCTTATTCTACTCCTGAAAATCCTTTTGATCAAAGATATTGTGGCAAACAAATCACATCGACATGAGCTGGTATGGGTCTTCCTGAACTATTATGGGTTACAAGCACTTTTTAGCACATCGATGAGACATCAAAACTATTGTAGCGATCAGGATTACTAAAGAAGACATATCGGGGAGATTGGCTTATGGTCTCATCAATGAAGATAATCTATCAGCAAGACAAGTCATCTCGGCATGAAAAATATATGTTGGCCCGAACGTTTAAGTCTCATCAATGAAGTTTCATCGGTGAGACCATCATTTCTTTCACCGACATGAGCACTGGGAATATATCGGTGAGACATGTGCAATCGGTGTAAATCCTTAATGTTCACCCGACCCGCTAAGTTACACCGACAGGAGGATATCGACAGCAGTTCTGGCAACATATTCAAGACCAAAAGAAAAGATATCGGCGAGACTTATAACATTGGAGGAACCACTGAATGTGTTAGCGATACTAAAAGTCAAGCCGATGAAGAAACAAATGAACCAAAATGATTGTCGGGGTGACTCTTGGCGATGTATACGGGACAAATGTTAACATTGGTCAGATGTGTAGAGTGTTACCCTGATCAACAGAGTATTTAGTGAACGTTGGTTGGGGCCTAATGTATAGATCACCCAAAGTTTGAAGGTGTCTTACCGACCAGTTCATTTGATGTGTTATCGGCAAGACTTATAACATCGGAGGAACCGCTGAATGTGTTAGTGATACTAAAAGTCGGGCTGATGAAGAAACAAATGAACCAAAATGATTGCTGGGGTGACTCTTGGCAATGTATATGGGACAAATGTTAACATTGGTCAAATGTGTAGAGTGTTACCTTGATCAACAGAGTATTCAGTGAACGTTGGTTGGGGCCTAATGTATAAATCACCCAAAGTTTGAAGGTGTCATGCTGACCAGTTCATTTGATGTGTTATCGAAAAGACTTATAACATCGGAGGAACCACTAAATGTGTTAGCGATACTAAAAGTCAGGCCGATGAAGAAACAAATGAACCAAAATGATTGTCGGGGTGACTCTTGGCGATGTATACGGGACAAATTTTAACATCGGCTAGATGTGTAGAGTGTTACCCCGATCAACAGAGTATTTAGTGAACGTTGGTTGGGGCCTAATGTATAGATCGCCCAAAGTTTGAAGTTGTTTTGTTGACAAGTTCATTTGATGTGATAGTAAGGAATACAAAAATCTATTACATTCATGCCTGGAGTTAAAACATTAATGGCGCCAAAGAGGACAGGTAATTTCATAAATTGAAAGGAAATCGTTGCAAAATGAACATTGTTGTGAATTGGTAGCGAAGGAAATGAGGAGACAAACAAAGGGACAGAGAATTGTTTCAGTTGAAAGACCTCAATCAAAACTAGTAAGTCCTCTGCATTTTAACTTTTTCATTTTTGCAATTTTAAGTGAGTAATATGGAAGCCACCAGCTCAGGGAAGTTGAAAGGTAGAAAACAAAGTGAGAGAAGTTTCCCTAACAGTAAGAAGCAGAAAGTTGAGTCTAGAATTGAGCCGGAGGGTGTTGAACGAAAGTTCAATAAGATTTAATTGACCAATTTCCTAGCTTTGGGCCCAGAGGTAGGCGCTCCGCGCAATTGAGGGTGGAAGTGGAAAAATTGGATGACAAATGCAAGCACATAGGAGACATTTGGATCCCAATAAGAGGCTATGAATTGTTTAGATTCCACTTTCACCGAAGAGATCGTTTTGAGCTAGTTTGTAATCTATGGCATCTAAATTTGGGAAAGATGATTTTCCCTAATGTGTTTGTCAATATAGAGCTGGTAAAATTGTTGGCCACCCACTATGACTCAAAACTTAAGGCCTTATGTAGACCATCTGGGAAACCCTTCATATACATATCAGAGGCTTCAATAAGTGAGGTTTATAAGTTGGAAGGGTGGAGTAATGAGAAAATTGTGAATGAATAGTTAGAAAAGGAGTTTTGGAGAATGCACACCACTTCAAGGGTTGGAGGTTTCCCTTACATAGAATTAAACAAGATGGTAAAACTATCCCACTTGATGATGGCGATGGGCCTCCATTCCATGTGGACTTATTCGAGCCCTATATGAGATATACCTATTTCTCAGTAGGACAAGTGTTGGGTATGGAAGTTCCTGAGTATATGTCCATTGTTCCCATGGTAATTGTAGCTGACATTCAATGTCATAATTCTAGGTTTTCTGAATATGCTTCATTTGTCTCGAAGGAACTCGACTTAGCATTGATGGAAATCAAGAATAAATCCCATGTTCTACACCTTAGGCATTATTCTCTTTTAATGCATCTATTATTGTACTTCGGACAAGAGTTAGGGATTTGGCCAGAAAATTTGAAGGTTTCACAGTTTGATAAAGAGGGAAAATTGTTACCCATTCAATTGTGGACTGCCATTTGGGACAATAGGTTTGCTAATTCTAGTTACCTATATTTTGAAGAATATTTTGTAAAGCCAGTATATGAATTCTACAGTCATCCTTGTGTGCACTCATTGTCTAATGAAATAAAATGCTTCCTCAGACCTGAGGACTTTAATGGACCAATTGATCACAATTGGGGAGATTGGTATTGCTTGGAAGATGCTACTATTGTAAGGGTGTTTGGTTTTGAGGATTCTCCATTCATTTTTCCTAAAACAGTCCTGGATAGGATTGCATATTTGGAAATTGTAAGACAAATGGATTTTTCTAGTTTCATGAATTTTGGCTCATTCGGGAAATAGGCATTTATGCCTAGTACTCTGTGCTTTGGTGATTTTACTGTGCTTGCAAAGGAAGGATATGATTTGATCCTTGACAAATTAATGTAGTATAATATGAATAAGGGTCCACCAAGAAAAGGTTTTGATCTAGAGGGATATATCAATTCTGCCAGACAAAGGATAAACTTTGGAGGATATGATCATGTGCCTTATCAATTTGATGACATGATTAGAAATTTGGAGGTAGAGGAAGCAGAGAGAGTGGTGGAGGAATACAACCAAGGGTTGTCGGATACAAGGTTCCCTTTTTCTGGAGATGAGGAATCTAGAGAAGATATGCCATGAGACCTACCCAGTAGGATTTCCAGATTAAAAATTCAAGATTACAACTACCCTCCTAGAGAACCAAGTGTTGAAGAGAGCCAAGATACAGAAACCAGAGAGATGGCATATAGGTCATTTGTAGCAGACAATTAATTTGTGAATTCTTCAGAATTCAGATCTTTCCTGTATAAACAAAAGGGAAAGGAGATAATGGAGACAGTTGATAATATTACACCAAGCAATGAGGAGAAGCTACTAAATAATTTGAAATTAACTATAGATAGAGAAATGGCTAATATGACCCCCGATAAAGGAAGGAAAATGTTAGAGGATGTTGGAGTTATGATCTTTCTAGGGCTGTATTTGAATTCTACATTAGTCTTGGATAGCTTCTTAAAGGATAATAGTGCCACACACAAGCTTAGTCGAGAGGGGGTGACAGAAATATATGTTGGATCCAAATATAACCCAGATGAAGGATCACTCATGATATGGGCCTTGTATCCACCTAATAGAAAGTCACTGGTGATTGATACTGAGAAAGCATTTGGACATGTCATGACTCTAAAGGTTGGAGAGGTAGATCTTGTGGCGACTGCAGACATTGGGATTAATGTGGAAAAATTGAATAAAGCCCAACTACAAATGTTGATCAAAGAAAAGGAAATGTACAAAATGAGTAATGAAAGGATCATGAGAGAAAATGATCGTTTGAAGGACATGCTAGGAGTCACAATGGGGCCTCCTAAATTAATAACACATGGTGAAAGCTCACAAGTAAAAGATCATTGGGATGAGCCAACTATATATTCACAAGGTAAATACGATACACACTGCAATAATCAGAAAAAGGCAGGCCAACTTAATGATTTGGTTGAATAAGCTATGGGGAGCATATTCAAAGAACCATGTTACAAGGAAGGAACATAAGAGAATTGATGGAAGGATTCAAGAAAAGATCTGAGAATTAAATGAAAGAGATGTTCCTGACAGTGTGGCCATTGGTATGGCCGGGTGACCAAATTATAAAGAAACATAGGGACCTTTATGAGGAACTTCGAGAAGATGCAAAGGGGTTGGTTGATGTTACGAATATGGGACTGCCTACACTATTTGAAGATGGAGAAAATTTGAAAGAGAAAGCCAAGTGGATCAAAGAATGTGAATTGATGTTGCAGAGAATTCTGGAAAATGCTATAGGGAAGGATTCGACATTGGACGAGAGCTGCAAGCAGAACGAAAGGATGATAAAGGTGGAAATATCGGCTAGGAACGCATTAGGAGATGTCGATACTCATCAATGGCAGGATTATCTACATCATTTATCAAATGTTCATCTATGGCTAAATAGAGCCTAATCTCTTGTTTTAATTAGTTAAGTAAAATAAAACATTTGTGAAGGGACGTGTCCCTTTAAAGTTTTGATGTATTTATATCTGTTCCATAGTAATGCAACAAATATAGGCGTTAGGAGATATTCAGTAGATAGCTTTCTAGCAAAATGCTTTCATATACAGAGACTCAGATGCATGTATTTTGATGGAGTAATTGAAGATATCTAAGTCACGGATTAAGGTTTTGGTATCAATTGTTTGTTAAATTTATGCAGTTATTTGATTGTCTCCATTCTAATGCTTCTCTATTGTTTAAATTGATATAACAAGTTTATACTCTGTTTATCATTGTACATTTGCTATATATGTGTGATCTGGTTATTTGGTTCTCTCAAGTAGGGATTAAAATATTTTAATCAATCACAACAATTGGGAAGTGTTAGTTGGATTAATCAGAAGAATCACATAACTAGAATTTCCATTCTATCTCAAGAAGAGTTTGTCAATTATTCACTTGCACGTTTACACAAGTTGTAAACAATTTATGTGCTTGACAGTTTGAATTATTGCCATTATTGAAATCCACATTTGCAGATATTCATTAGACTCCATATACCCAATAAGGCACTGGTCTCCCCTTTTCCATCCATAAATCTAATTCATTTTATACATCTGTTAACTGAACATATTTCTCATTTAGTTCATGTTAGATTAGGATCACATATGTTCACTATAAACTTGCCATTATGGATAGATTACTATAGTTAAATAACATCAATTAAGTCTACTCAGTCAATATAGGTAGACCCACCTAGGTTCAGCAGCACCAAAAGAGAAGAAGGCTCAAGTCATTAAGCCTTGTGCGTTACCCTAAAGTGTACCAAGAGATTGAAAACCTCTTGTGGTTTTTCAACTAGCGTTTTTGAGTGCTAACAGGGTCCACCGCGAAAAGGATTTGTTCCAGATACATATGCATTTATTGTTTTCATTTATTTTTCATGTAGTTTAATAGTTTGATTGATTTCATATTATATGTGTTGAAGACTTTAGAATTTCAATTACATTAATTTATGGATATGTTGTATCTATAACACTACAAAACCATATGCTCTTTGCATTTACACTTGCATTTAGAAATACACATTTATATACATAGATATAGATTTCTTTAATGATATGTTGCATTTATTGTTCTAGGAGAGCATCCAGTAATTGCATTTACATTTAAATTTTCAAATACATATACATACATACATACATATATATGTGTGTGTATATCATTTATATTCAATGTTTAGACACAACCCATTAGGTTTGCACATGGATAAAAATTCATAAAATCATCTCCCATAAGTCAAATACAATTCTATCAAGAAATTAATATCAAATAGATAATATAATTGCATAACTCATACATATGTCAATGTAAGCATCATGAATTAATTATATAACCACATAAGTCAAATATAACTCTATCAAGAAATTAATATCAAATAGATAATATAAGCGCATAACTCATACATTTCAATGTCATTGATCTTCTTCTTCATCTAACTCTTTGTTTGTATCATCCAATCTAGATTCGACATTGTAAGGATTGGTCATATCATCATCATCGTCATTGATATCAGTTTCGATAATGTCATCATCCACATGGATATCATCTTCATGAACATTAAATCCAACATCATCATGATCTAGTTCCTCCTCTTCGACATCTTCATTAGGCACATCATCAACTAACTATTGATCCTGATCATCATCTACATCATCTTCTAGTTCTTCAGTATCTTCTTCTTCCACCACATTATACTTTACCGGCCTTCCTCTTGGATCATGTCTACCAAAAAATGACCAACCCAGTTTACCTGAAACCTCTGAGTAAAATACCTGCTCACATTGGCTTGGAAGAACATAGGGCTCATTTCCAGCTCGCTTGATCGACCTTGTATTAAACATGGTAAATCCAAATTATCATGTTCAATAACAGTTCTCTTAGGATCATTTGCATTCAATCGTAGCCTGAACCATAGGACAACGAACATAACTAATTTGAAGGACTTAAAGTCACACTCAAGTATATCATCCAAAATCCCATAGTATCAATTTTTTGAGACTTCTGGATGTATGTCACTTCTAGATGAAACATCAATCACCTGAAAGACTGCAGTTATACTAGAATCACAATTTTTCTTCGTGTCATCCAACATTTTGATTCGAAATTTATGACCATTGCACCACATAGCTTTGTGGTGTTTCACCTGCAATGTTTCAAACATGTAAAAATTATTGCAATATCATCAATTGATAAACATATTTATTCTTGGCCGAATGTATGCAAAGAAAAAAATATCAACATATATATTGGTGCAAGAGCACCTAGATCTTGTAAATGCCTTCAAAAGGCTAATATGTTAAATTTACATGTTTAAGTCTAAATTTGTATGTCAAGGCCATGAAAAGGCTAATTTCAATGTAATCAAATCATAAAAGAAGTCACTAGGAGGTGAAAATGCAAATAATGCAATATTATGTAAACAAAAAGGCATAAATCAAGCATATTAGGAGATAAGAGGCAGTTTGAACTGATGAGAAGTTAGAAAAGGTAGTTATTAAGAGGGGAAAAGTTATAAAAAGCATTGCAAGGTGTGGAAGAGAAGAATCTTGAAATTATTGTAACAAAATCTTGAATAAAAGCCCTATTTTTCTTAGTTAGCAAGCATTATTTCTATTTCTCCTAACTTGTATTGCTAATTTGGTAAAATCCAAGAGTTAGTTGTTGTGTAATCTCATTTGAGACAGAGTAGTTTTCATTGTCAAAGAGTCTGAAAGTTAGTTTTAAGCAGCAAAAGAATCAAGGACAATCCTATGTCTTGGGTAGAGTTAGTTTCATTGTGATTTTGAGAGTCCCTAAAGAAGTTTAAGGCCCATCCCACTATGTAAGCCTAGTAGAAATGGTGGGATGGTATAAGTAGGGTTTCCTTTATGTGATTTTGTTTTGTGTGAGTGCAGGGTATCAAGAATATGGTGTTGTGTTGCTGATTTAAAGTTAATTTTCTAAGTTTTCCTCTTGAAAATGAAGGTCTCCAGCAGGGTATTGGAGAAATATTGTATGCATGTCCAAGGATATGTTTCTAAAGGAATTTTCAGACACAATGAAGCATGTTTCAATGGTTTTCCAGAGTATTGGAGGCTTTTAAGGGTGATAATCACAAAACCCTCACTGTTTTGGGTGTTTCCAGTCTAAAATTAAGGGTTTGTTAATACACTTTCTAAATGGGTCTTTCAATATATGAAAGTGGATAAATATGGTGTTTTGTGACCTTACTTTGACTATTTTAGGTTTTCTAACAATTTGGAGTTGGAAAAAATGTGGATGCTTTGTAAAATAGCCTTATTCTAGTAGCCTTTCTTAGGCATGCAATTTGAAATATGCTAGTTTCTCTTGTATAAATCATTATGAGTTTTTGATATGATGGTATGGGCATTAAGAGGACTCTAAATCTACCTTTGGATCTTGGTTTTGAACCTAGTGTGAGTGGTTCACCCGATCTAGGGTATGGATGTCTATTGCTAATTAATGTTTAGATTTCATGGACAATGGAAATTTGTGTGTATAGGGAAGTGAGTGACCTTAAATATTTGAACCTTGTCATTTGGATGGAGTTACAGTAGAATTTATGCTTGAATAGGGTTGTAAAGGTAGTGCATATTGTTTTGAGAATGATGATTCTATTGTGTGTTTTGGTATCTTTACAGAGCAGGTAGATCTGATATTTATACACTGATGTATTGAATTGATTTCTCTCAAAACATGATGAATCTTGTGTCTTGAAGGACTAATTAACTAGTTGATAGCAAGAAGGATTGGTCTTTGTTAGTTTTCCTTGTAAGGAAAATGAATTGGTGCTATTTGAGAAGTTTAGACTATTTTCAATGATTGAAGTTTGGTTATTGACATTTTGGAATCTGATTTAGAATAAGTGTTTTGTTGCCTTGAGGATATGATGTATACAAAAATTTGAAGGATTGGTAATTGGTTGTGTAGAAAGTGAGCATAATGTTTTTCCTTATGAAAGGTTGAGAGAATGTATAGATGTTGATATGGTGGTTGAGAATGATGTGAATTTGATTGATTGAGTCAAAGTTTTCTAATATGGTTTTTGCTTTGAATGAGTCAATTGGAATACTGATAATGACATATGGTTTGTTGAAATTGGAGTGCTAACTTGTTGCCTTGAAGTCTTGTAGAATTGAAGAATCAAAAGAAGTTGTATGAGTTTTGAGGAAAAAGAAAGTGAATTAAGAATTTGATCTTCTCCTGATTCTGATTGGGTTTGATTTACCCTCATGAAATGATGTTTTTGGTGTTGTTGTTGGATCCTCTGCATCATATATACATCAATATAATTGAAAATAATTAAATAATATGGGTGATTAATATATTTATACGTACCTGTTTATCTCTTAAACCATATGCTAAATCAATTTCCCTTTGTGTAACATTGGAATCTCCATTACGATAAGCTTCTTTAACCAATGAAGCCACACCTTCCCATGTTAATGCATGACCATATTGTTGACATCGTTCAATCCATACCGTCATCCAATCAAGATTGTTTGTGACGTACAAATGTAGTGCATCCCACTCTCGACCAATTGTATCAAAAAAAATTGAAATTCACAAACGACGTATAATTAGTTAATTACCACGATATACGACCTTAATTTATAATTGATATATATTAAAGATTAATAATTAAATAAGTACAATATACATAAAAAAACCATATGTAAAATGTATTCTAATTAATCTCCTTGACCATCTTATAATTACCTCTCACTTTCCTCAATCTACCTTTCCCCATCAGGTACTCCCCTTCAAATTTGTTAATGGAGTTGGGTTCCCAAATGCGATCTACATGGATCTTTGCTGCAAACTTTGGAAGATATTCACTAATGTACACCATGGCCTGGTATACCATATATCCCTCCACCATAGAACCCTCAGGATGTGTTCTTTGTCTAACCAAAGCCTTCAAAAATTTCAAGTGCCTCTCAACCATCCACATTGACCTTGTGTGTACAGATCCACACAATTCAATCTCCTCAACTTAGTGTATGAGGTAGTGTTCTTGTGCATTGAAAAATGTTGAGGGTAGACACTTTTGCAATTCACACATTAGACGAGAATTTTTCTGCTTCCAATAATTTATATCTTTATGGTTTTTAGATGACAGCCATCTACAAGTGATTCAAGGCATTATAATATGAGATTTAACAAAAATATACAATATATTACATAACAAGTAAAAAAAAATGCTTAATTATAAGATCTATACAAATGAATTGAACAAATATATAGCTACTTACCTCATGTATTTTCCAAGATCATATATAACTTGTGACATTATTTAGCCGAGAGTTGTCTAGGAGGAGATAGAGGTAGAGCGTCTTGCCAACAATTATAAAATGATCTTTTTCATTATTTTTCCAAAAGTAGTAAACATAATATCTTGAAAAGTGTCACGATTATACAAAGTGTATATAATATACGGAATAATTACCTTAATGAAGGTATGTCAATCATGCATTTTTCATCCTTGACCCAAATTCACCTTTCTTTGTTATGATATTGTTGATGACTACCGCTTAAGCCAAAATCCTGTGGAAATCGAATTTTTTGTATGACTTCTTTTATAGCATTGCTTTGCTGCTCTGTTAATAACCAAGGAAGGGCACTTATATTAATTTGGTCTCCATCACTATTCAATTCAATGACATTTTTCATTGCATGATTGGCTTCCTGAATGTCACTACAAATTTTTACAATTTTTTCTTTGTCATGTCTTCCATCCAATATTTTCCATAACGTTTATGTTATATTATTTCTGATATGCATTGTATCAAAAAAATGCACAATTTGTAGTTTCTCATAGTAGGGCAACCTACTAAATTTTCTGGGATAACTTTTCAATCCCTATGGAATCTGACCATTAATGCCTTGACAACTTTCATGAAGCATATAAGTTAAACAAATTAACAATCATTGTCAATTACAGCATGAGTAAACACAACACACTATAAAAATATAAATTTCAAACATATCATATATGATAGATAAACAATTTGATCTGATGTATAACCTTGACGATTAATTCTATTATATTCCAACTTCCATAGGTGAGGTGTCATTCTTTGTGGTTTTGATGTAGTCTCTTCTTTCCCATTGAAAAGATGTTTTGATGGTTCGATACTTATGATTTTTGTAGAGGAAGTGCCTATACTCATCAAACACACCTTTCCTAAACTTGTTGAGCAGCAGAGATTTAATCTTTGGACCACAAATTGGACATACAATTTTTTCTTTTGTTTGAAGACCTGAAAGATCATATATAATTGAATTAAATATGTCAATTTTTATAATTATATATAATGAATAGATTATTTTAAAAATATAAATAATATCTACTTCATCAAATTAAATATTGTTAAAGTGCAGTCGAATGTTATAAGATACCACAAAAATGTGTTAGCCCTAGGGCATCATGAATTGTCATACACTCATTTGCATGGAATTGAGTCTTTGTCCTATTAGTCTACAAGCGTCATACATGACACAATTCCATAACTTTAGTAACTCGTCGATAATAGGCTCGATATATACATTCATATATTTAATTTGGTTGAATGAACATAAACATTACATAATTATTATAACCATTTTACTACAATATATATAAATTAATGTACATGACTATTGAATAAAAAAAATATAAGTCATTATGCAACAAATAAGACAAATGAGATGCTACTACATCAAAGAAAATTGATGTAAACAAATACCTGGAACAATCATTGACAACATTATGTGTTCCCTCTTTATTGACATCCATGGAGGAATGTTATTGTTGATAACAAAAATAGGCCACACTGAGTAAATAGATCTCAGCTCTCCAAATGGATTGACATGCAACACTTGATGAAATCCACAGGATTCACGAGGGTTCTTCTTTAGAATGTGTGCATTTTTCGCATGTCCACCCAAATCTTGCAGAACCATCCGTAGGCATTTGAAGAATGTCATCTCCACTTCTATTTCATGCATGGTAATCCATAAATTGTGCTAAGCTTCGCACCTAAATAATCATTACATACGTGGAATAATGGGAATATAACAAAGAACCTTGTGAGGCACCTTTTTTGTTAGTTGATCTATTCAATATCTACTAATATGATATTTCGGGCATTCTGTTGCAAATTCATGTTGTTTATGATATATAATATGATCATTGGGACATGCATCTATTGCTTGATACTCCATTTCAATATCTTTCAAAATGCCAGATAAATCTCGGTATGAGTGAGGTAAAATATTTGATGGTGGTAACAAAAATTCACCAATCAATCTACAACAAAAATAATTTTTTAATATAAAGAATATTAATGGTACATATTTCATCCTTTATTTACTAGTGATGAACTAACAACAATTAAAATAGATGAAAAAATATGACATATATGACATACCTTAACATATGTGAGATTGTTATGTTGGATAAACCATTCATAACCTTCAAGTTCACTAGCAACAATACAACAAAGAGAAGAGTTGTTTGGGAGCCTTCATAAAGGGGCTCGTATGCCTTCTCAAGTACAGGTAAATCATGAACATTATCAAAGTCATCTCGATCATCATGATTAGTTGTGCCACTAAATGTGTCATGGATCAATGTATTTGTATCATCATCTTCAACTGTGTTTTCTGGCACATGATCATCTTCTTCCATAGGATCATTAACTTCATCTTCGATATTCATAGCTCCATGTTCCTTCGCTTGCAAAACCACATTCTCCAGGCTGTGATAATCCATATCATGTGCCCTAGGGTGCCCCACCTTTATAATAATGATAGACACAAATAAACCATGATCATGATCAAGAGATTTTTTATATTTATAAAAAATGTTAAAACGATATAAACATTTACAAATTCAATCAATATAAACACATATAATGAACAACTTACCAATGGATGATAATCATGCCCCCTTCAACATGACCATGTTTCCTACAATGTTTCTCAACTGTTGTGATTAAAGGTCTTCTCGTCTTTAAGCTCTTGCAATCATTGCAAGGACAATAACATTTCCCATCACCCTTTATTTTCAATCTAGGCCACATTCTAGCAACTGTCTCTTCATTTTGTTCTGGACTAATATTATCTGACATGATTTTTCTTTACCAAGCTTGAATATTTAGATCTTCAAAAAATATCAAACTCACACTCCAATAATTTTTAATCATAGACAAGTAACAAAATCTAATAATTTGGATACTTTACACCAAAAAAATTTGGCATGCAACCACCCCTACAAAAGAGAAGATAGCTTGAAGTTAATGACCCCAAAAAACACTTTAAAATGGTAATTCCATAACTTATTAAATTCTAATTTTACTATGATTTCCAACCGTTAGACTCCTAAAATCAAAATATTGAACTTGCACAATAAAATCTGGAAAAGAAATTCTCAAAATGCACAAGTCTAAAAATGAAATATGATGAGATGTTTTAAAATATGATTTTCAAACCTGGAAGTACAAATTTGACTTCACAAATAAATTCTAGAAAAATACAATGACCACCCTCAACCTAGCAATATCTTCTTGAATTTTTTCTAATTTTTCCCAAGAAAATTGTCCTTAATTCTCCACAAACTGTCGCAAGTAGAGAAAATTCGCAAGTATAGCAAAACATTGTCGCAATAAATAGGCGAACTCACTTTTATTTATGTTGACCACAAATTCATTTTTATTTTTATTTTGAATGTTCTTTGAAATTTCGACGAGACTGTGCGTCGAAATTTTGACGAAACCCAAGTTTGTCAAAATTTCGACAAACATCAGGGATAAAATTTAAAAAAATTGAAAATTACACATCAAATCCCGACAATACACCAAATTATACATCTTTTGTCAAAAAAATTTGTCGGATTTTGCAGTCAAATGAGTTAGTGAAATCTGAGGCATTAAAACATGGAAGAAATATACTTTCTTGAAATTTCCTTGTACAACAGAGTAGCCTTCGATTGAATAGAGAATGCATGCATTTAAAGAATTTGAACTTCTTTCCTTGTTGCTTGTACTTATTTTCAACTAGAGCTCAAGAAGGTGCTCAAGTTAATATATGTTCTTTTTGTTGGTCTTGAGGGTCATGTGTGAACCCAGTAAGGCTTGGGAAAGTAAATGGACTAAATATTTATTATATGAGTTATGCACTTGATTATAGAATGTGAGTAAAGCTATAGATTGAATCTAAAAATACAGTACGTGCTAATGAGGCAAGATTGTTGGAACCAGAAAAGGCAGTCTTTGATTTCTCTTGTTAAATGATATACGGATGGAATTGTTTTCTTAAAATGCTAAAAAAATTGATGATGCAAGTGTTCCAAAACCTTTTTAGGGTTTTGTGTTGAGTAGAACACTACCAATAGAAGTGTTAATAAAAAGATTCTTTATTATTTTATGACCGTTTAGGTCAAGAGTAGTTGTTTTATATTGACAAGAAATGCCAAAAAATCTGCTTTGTGGGAACCCCTCCATGTATATACATATTGTGAACCAACGGTAGTTTTCAAGACCTATTAGTTGCACCAAGTAACATGGGGGTTCATGAACGGTCCAAACTTTTTTCAACTCAGTTGAGTTATGTTAGAAAGATAATTTATGTTGTGTTATAAATCCTTTGTGATTGTTTGTTGGGTGGAATAGTTAGTGCCAACATAACCTAGGTCAAGAAAGGTTTTCCAAGTCGAGTAGGGTGGGTTAACAAACTACTTTTCTCCTGTATCAATTGTATTGTTGATATAAATACTATGGCCATAGTGGGTGTAGTTGTCTCTACATGCACTTGTTGATTCACTGTGATCTGGATACTTAGCTAGTCAAAAAGGTCATACATAGTTGGAATATGTCCATAGTTGTGTGATGGAATTTGCTAAGTAGGGCATAACACTAGAGCTCAAATGGTGGAATAAGAGGTTTCTCGACTAATCCCTTCGTTGAAGGGCAGGGCCACTTCTAGTTAGGAAGGGTTTCGAGGGACCGCTTAAGTCCACAGTTGGAGGTAAATCACTCGGGTGATGCTTTACCTCTTGCAAATGATTTATCGAGTCTTGGAAGATAATAAGAACCATATATGGATCTTTGACCCTACTTTCTTTAAGTTATTGTTAGAACTCACTATATTGAATTCATTGAATTATGATGTAAAATTTAATGATAATATTTTCAGTTGAAAAGTATATATAGATGTTTTGTTATCTCCTAATGAAAATAAAATATAGTAGAATGTTTTGTTATTTGAAATATATATATATATATATATCTCTTTTATCTTAAATGTCAGTTATTAACCATCTAGTGAAAAACTCATGGTAAATCTTTTGTAAGTAGGAGATGGTTGTTACACATGGTATTAGACCTACCAGGTTGAGCACTCGGGCCTATGAGTTCATAGAATAAGTAATTCACCCAACATTAAGAGACTAATGTTTAGAAAACCCTGTGCTAGAGATGGTGTGAACCAAGCAAACCACTAGAAATTCCATTGTTGGTAATGAATGTTACATGAAGGAAAAGGAGTGAGAAAATCTATCAAAAATAATTCAAGGGACTAATTTGGATGGTGAAGCTTGGTTGGGGCATGAGGAAACCTTCTCACATGCCATGATTCATGTCAGTGATGAAAGGGTGGAACTGAGGAAGGCCGCAAAGGTCATCATAAGAATATAGGTAGACCTAGTCAAGAAACCATCTCCTACGAGACTCGTACCTAGTGAGTGTAGTAGGAGCAACCCTTCTAATGAACCAAAAGGGTTGGAAGAGCACCTACATGTGCATCAACCACTTGAGGTTATATTTGTAGACACTAAAAAATTTCAGTGTGCGAGCGTCATTTTTTCCATTGTCTTGGTCTTCTTCCCTGCATAATTAAATAATTTTAATTATTTAATTAATGCATTTCTTTATTCCTCTTTGATCAATTAAATAAATTATCCTTTTAATTATGTCGCTAACACCCTTCTATTCTTGGGGACCCCAAGTGAAAACTAACCCTTATGGCAGGTGTTGGCTAGTCAGAAAGATCACCGGAAGTGGAAATTTTTTATTTTTTTTAAAAGAGTACTTCATAATTCAAGTGTTTCGGGTACTAGGTACAAAGAAACAGGAAGGCTAGAAGTGTAAAAGAGGTAACACAAGGTGTTGAGCAAATTGTTTTGGTCTGGGAGCAGAGTTCTGGTAATATGGAGGTTCTGATAAAATCCAAAGTCTGGGAAAATTATGGGTAAAATTTGAAGTAGCAAGTATTGGGTACTGGGTAACAATGCAAAGTAGAGTTTAAAAGTTTAATGTTATCCAAAAGGTTTGATGGTCTGGTAACCCAACTAAAAGGAATAATTACGTGAGAATATATGATTCTTTTTTGAAAGTGTGTTATTTATGATGAATTTAAAGTGATGATTAATAAATGATGGTTTTATTTACATGAGATTTTTATGAATGTTTTAAAAGGGATTTAATAGTTGGAATTTGTGATTGTGGGAGAAGCAATTGTGATGCAAAGTTTGGGTATGGATGGTCAAGAAAATTTGGATCACGGATAGAATCATATCCAGATTGGGAGATGTATTCCAAGAAGTTATGTGAAGGAGGAGCTTGGGTCGTATGAATACCAGAAGCCCTGGTATTACGAATGTGGCGAGAGAAAGTGTCAACCTCCAGTGTAACCCATTCCTGAGAGTAGAAAGCCTAAGGAAAAACCAAAATGTAGGAATAGAATGATAAAGCAATCATTCTAAATATATGGGAAAGTTCCTACATACTATCCAGATTCAAGTTATTATCTTGGTGATAATAAAAGGATAAAAGACCCAAAGGATATCAACGTGCTAGTGATAGTCAACACTTCATTAGCAATTCTCTTGCCAGTTGTCATATTCCACGTGCCTTGATGTGATTCATCCCTTGGATTTCCTCTCATGTATTTATCTTATCCTCCCTATGTCTTGCTTCTATAAAATGTTGGGAGATATTTCTTTTCAAGTTAAGCTCAGAATTTGTGGATGTTGGAAGAGCCAAAACTTCTTTAAGTTTTGTTCCTTTTTCCTATTTTGTGAATCATTTTGGATTAAAAACTTGCATGCACATAGAACTTAATCAATATCAAATCCAATTTGAAAGCTACCAATCTCATGAATATTTTGTAGTTGGTTTGTTCATTCAACCAAACAAGACTATATGTTGTGTCATTTAAGGGTGCATACAGAACCTACTCGGTGTCCAAACTAAACCCCCTTCTTTAAAAGCTCGCACCATTTTATGCCTAACTATGAAGCAATCTGGTGACGTATAGAGCGGTTTTCTTTTATTTGATTAAATCTTGGGGCATGCGTGGATAATACATGGGATCAATTTTACTTTTCAAGTATTTTTGATGCTTTATTTTAGATTAGATGTTAAATTCAGAAAATGTTTCAAAAAAGAGATGAATGAATGGAAATATTATTGCAAATCCTTTGTTTCCATGAAATTGTTGAATGCTTAAAGCTAAATCTACTTAAGTGATAAAAAATTTGTTTGATGTTCATGAAATATTATTGCAAATCTGTTGATTTCATGAAATTTGTTTAATGATCAGACTGAAAATCTTCCATTTGATGTCTATGATTCCTTTAAAAATTGGAGATAACCATATACCCCTTGAGATTAACACCAATATCACATTGAAGCAAACCTAGTATGGTCAAGACCTGACTACCGAAGCCTTGGGATTAAGTTGAGTCAACCTTTCCCCTTTCCTCGGACTTATAGGTTGCCTTGGTTCGGTCTTTCAAGTAAATATAGGTTCTTCATGGTTTTCCTATGAGGATTTTATCTACAATTTTGTTGCAACTAACATCGTGATCAACAGGAACTAGCACTAGAAGGAGGGCACACATATCTTTCCCTCCAAATTTTTTCTAGGAATCTATATTGGTTCCATATTTGAAAGTAGCTTGTAAGAAAAAAGTCTATACAAGCTAGTAGTTTGAAAATGGAAGCTGAGAAACTCTGGGGAATCCTTAACCAAAGATTACATCCTTTGAGTTTTTTCACCTTTGGTAGAGTCATCGAGTTTAGGATTCATGATACAACTGACCATGGTGAACTCGATTGTAAATTTTTTCTAACTAGGGTAAGTTTGGCCATGCATAAAGTGATTTCGTTAACAGAAGAGGTTTTAATTGCTAAAAGAAAGGAACCATTAATGAGAAAAAATTTGAATTCTGAAAAGAAGTATAACCCTAGTAGAACTGAAAATGTTAAAAAAATAATATTTACACCAAAATGGTTTGTTAACTGCAATTGTTACGAAGAAAATTCTAAGGTTTTGCAAGAAGACAGGCAAGAACATCAAGACTCAAAAATATTGCACCGAAAATGAGGAAACGGTAGTGATGAGTCATCATTCTTTTCACATGTGGAAAATGTTAGTGAAGGGAAAGAGTGGGAAATTCAAGCAGAATACACATGTTTTTCATTCCAAACTAAAAATTCATGAACTAAAAAGGGAAATTTACTTGATTTCATGCAAGATACAGAGTATCAAGTTTTTACTTTCTCTTTCTCTGATAATAATATAAATTGTGCTACTGCTTGGTCTAACAAAGTTCAAAGTGAAGACAGGGCTGAAGACAAGGAAAATTTTGGAGAAGAGGAAAATCAAGAAATGGACACAGTTGTTCATGGAGTCGAACAGAGTAAAGAAGAAAACCATGAACCAGGATTGGAAGAAGGTAGAGCATTGAGGAATCAACAAAAGTGTGTTCAATCAACCTTTAATGAGGTCATTTTCATACATGTGATCCAATTTATTGGTAAGTAAGCCTTTGAATTTATGTTTGTTAAATGCAAAAAATTTAAGATAGTTCATTGTTAGAGTATGAGGTTTGAAATTTATTCTAGTGAATTTAAAGATAAACCTATTGTAATTTGCACAAAAACAACAATGAAGATGGTTATTAAGCTTAAAATAAATTGCTTAGTTAGGGTTAGTCGTTTGTTAGGGTAAGCTCTCGTTAGTTAGTGTTAGTTTTCTTTTGTAGGTTTTACTTTTCTTTTTTTTCTTTTCTTTCTTTTCTAGTTTTCCCTCTGCGTTAGCAAATTCTACTTAACTTATCATACACATGAGAGTAAATTGAAATATTCTACAACATTGTGTTGTGAAATGTGAAAAAAAATAAAACCATATATAGTAAATACATGCTTTAAAAGGTACGATAAAACTAAGTATATGTGTGTGTGTGTGTGTATTACGTATATACATGGAAGTACAAAAATTCTCATTGCAAAAAGTGCTAAAGTGCAAAAAGGAGGGAGCTAAGCTACAAAAGAGTGGTCATTTAGTCAATATGGGATGCCTTGTCTACTAGGGCCATATATCCTAAGTAGGCATTTTCTCGGTGAACTTCAAAGTCATGGGTATGGAGTTTAGTCAAGAATGACCAGATTGGAACTACTTCTCCATGTTCCAAGAACCAAGGAATATTATCCACGGAGGGGATTTCGATGGTCGGGTGTGTAACAAACAAAACAATATCTAAATTCCCCAAATAGTCAGGCCACTCTATCATATTTGTAACCCAACAAATGTCTTCAACAGAAAGCCCAAGGTCCAAGAGCGATGCTACAAATCGTGAAGTTAAATCTGAATTCAATCGGTAGTATGCTCTGGATTCCACAAAATTTTCCCCAAGGATTAAGCACAAATTTGGTACAGTGAAGCTAGGAGTCCAAATGAAGAAAACCTTGTCAAGCCTCTGAGTTGTGATACAACCCATGAAGCCATTCTAGCAGTGGACACGGGTTAAGCAAATTGGAGTATCTATGACCTAGAAGCAAGTAAGCACTAGCAGAGCGGAAATGAAAAATGATAATTGAAAGAGAAAAGAAAAGGTGTAGAGAATTTGAGAGAAGTGTGTAATTTATAGAAAGTTGTGAGGAAGTTGTGGTACATAGTTGCCTAGCTCAAAGTCTTGGAAAGCATAAGTTGAGGTGGCAGCCAGACAAATTTCTCTAGAGCACAATGTTAAATCAAATTAACTCACAAAATTGGTGGAAATTTGCTTCAAAGTTGGCTAGTATGAAGATCGTGAATCAAGCAAATTGAAGATTTCAAAATTAATGGTGGTCATTTTATTATGTTTTATTGAGCCGTATTAATCATGAAGGTGCCCATGTGTGCAATGCAGAAGGAAAATGAAGTTGGTAAGACAACACACATCAACACCTAAAATTTTTGAAGGAAATGATACGTGTGCATTGAGGCATGCGAATTTAATGCAAAATATTGTGATAAAATTTAATTGTCATCATGAAAATTATGATGCATTAATGTGGTGCAACACCATCAAATTGTAATTGCTAGCCAAGTATTTAGTAGTTGTCATAAAATCAAAATGGAAGGGTGGTAGTTGTTATCAAATAGATTTGCACCCTGCTGAAACTGAAAGTTCAGCAATCTATTGATACATGGAAACGTTCTTGAGTTGTGGGTAACTCATTGCAAGAATGAATCTCCAAAGTGAGCTAGTTCTTCGAATGATGAATCCTATTCTAAATGATTTTCAGGTAAAGAGTTAGAAGGATGAACTGAAATTAAAACTTAAATTTAATTGGTATTTCACTAGAAGTTATGAGATTCAAGCACTAACACCCACAACAGCTTCCCTATCACAATAACTCTCACAATCTCACTGGCACATACTTCCATCAGTAATTTGCATGAAGATTCCTAGACGAAATAAAACAAACAACCTGAAACTATGTAATTCTGAAACACAACTTACAACAGCAATACATAACAGGATTCTGATTTGAACCACAAGGACATCAAATTGCTATTATAAAATGAGACAAAAATGAGGAGAATTATGCTGCTTTATTAAAAATGAAAGAGTGTTCTTGCCAAAATCTGAGTACAAAATGCTTACAAAGCTCTCTACATGCACCAGAGAGAAAGAAGCAATGATCTGAACTGAGTACAAAATGAGTTTACAAGCTTGAAAAGTGTAAGAGCAAGAAACTGAAATCTGAACTGCTAAGAAGAAGAAGAAAAACTAAGCTTCTTCAAAATATAACCCTCCAGAAACCCTAATCCGAGCTCACAAAGAAAGCTCAAGGAAAAGGCCTCAAATTGTCTCAAAAGTCTGCATAAAAGCAGAAAAAACACACTATTTCCATGCTCACACTGAAAAGCTCCTAAAAATAAGCTAAATCTGCTTTTAAAGCAAATAAAACACCTTATCTCTCCAAGAGGAAACTCAAATTCGACCCAAGGCAGAAAATAAAACAATATGCTAAAAATAGCAAAAAGATAAAACAATTTGCTTTATCTTTGCTTTACATAGTTGCAGATTTCACAATTTGACTAATTTTGCAATTAAAGATTGCTTGAAATCTTTTGCAAAAAACAACTACCACCTTATTTCTCCAATACAACAATTGATTTTTCTTTAAAAAATCATAAAAATAAAAGGCATCTCTCCTATGAATATTTCAATTGATTTCTTCAAAATCAATCTAAAAACAAGATAAAACTCTAAGTCATAAGTGTTTCACCCTTCGGCATAAAATATTTTATCATTCGTATTTTAATTGATTTTCCCTCAAAATCAATTAAAATAAACCTAAGCAATGGACACTCTTCATTCTCCACTAAGGAAAAGGTATAAATGTTAACATAAAAATCACAAGCCCTAAGGACTTAAACAAAGTCGACCTAGGCATATGAGAATTCGGCCCCTCAAGGTATTATATTAAGCTTCAGATTTTAATTCAAAATGCAAAGGATCCCTAAGTTCGAATTAGGGCAACATGATCAAAACAAAGGAAAACCCTAAAATGATTTCATTTAGCAATTATCATTTCTGAAGAGTTTGGGCTCTACCTGGGAAGGATGGCACCGCCATGAGTGAGCTCGGTCTGTAGCTTGCAAATGCTTGAGAACTTCACTTTTGTCTTAAAATGGTCAAATCCTTCACTGTGATAACGGTAAGCTATCTTCATAGTCTCTTTATGGCTTTATTTCCTATATTTTGGAAGGAAAGAAGCCATCAAGGCCACGGCCTATAAATGTTATTATTGTCTGATTTTACTTCTTGGTTTCCATTCTTCACTTCCTTGTGTTGCTCCATCTCCTTGGCCGCCATGAGAGAGAACTCGAGCCTTGTTATTTGAGAGCTCCATTAGAGTTGGGCGTACCTTTTCACTTCTTTACTGGCCGCCATTTGGTAAGCTCACTTCCTCTATAGTTTATTTTTGCACTTTTCTTTCATGTCTTAAAGCATTCAATACCAAAAATGCAAGTGAGTAATTGTTGTTTGCATTTTAAAAAATACATGCCAAGCTAGCCGCGCCATTTGTATTTCACTCTGTTTTTTTTTGGAGAAATTCATCTGCATTTCTCATTCTTATTCCTCAGATTTTGATTGCTATAGTAAGCTCGAAATGAGCTTTTACATACCTAGTGATTTCTTGTAAATGAAAATTCCCAATTAATGAGCTCGACCCATCATACATTACGTGTATTCTTGCATTTCTGGCACAAACCCTCATATGGGTATACTATATTTTGAAGAACAATGTTTGTATTTCTTACTGGAGTTTGATCCATAATAGCTTTATATGCATTTATATTTTATGGAAAGACACCCACACGGTTAGCTGTAATAGGAAAAAATCTGTATTTTAAAAGCTGAAACTCCATATTGGTATTTGATATTTGAAGAAATAATGCTCATTCTTGTACTTTCCATTACTCTATTTGTTGTCTCTTTTGATGGTAGTGGGCACCATGCTGCTTCAAATCTGCCATTAATGTCACTCCTTCAAGTGTTGAAGAGAATATATTTATTCACCATTGCACTTAGCATCCTTGTGAACAGTGTACATTTCTCATTTTCCCTTTGAATACGGCTGTCATATACTTACCCTTTTCAAATACATTGATGCATTCACTTGATTGCATTTATATTTAAACTTGGAAACTTCATGATGTGCTTCAAGTTCACATTTTAAAATGAGACAATATCACTTGACTTTGATTCTACTATTGGAAATACTGAACAGTCACATTTCTCTGCAACTCCGTTCACTAATGATACTATCTGGACTGCATTTCGACATTCTGAAAACAACTCTTTATAACATATTTGAATAACTTCGGTGATGTTTTCAGTGCTTTGTCTATAACCATTTGTTATGACTTCACCACATTTCATGTACACTTCACCTCCTCTTTCTTTTGTTCTTCAAACAGCAGTATGATGAGGATGTGATCATAATCTATGTATGAAGGATTTTGAAATAAGAGCACCTAATTATTATATTTTGAAGCCTGTCTATCGTTTCAATTGACATTGATGATTATAGATGAGGAAATTATGTATGCATGTTCACTTCCTTAAACAATGAAATACTTGTTGATCTTTGCATGATACTATGAACACGATGCACAAATAATACTGTGGAAAAAGAATATAACCATATATCATTGCTTGGGATGAATGTACTCAGTTGAATTAATCAAGTTGATTTAAATTAACTGTCCACCTGTAGCTTTCAGAAACATTTTGACTGATATGAATGAACAGTTGGCTTGATGGCTTGATGGATGAATTATGTTTTAATCTTCCAATTGTACATTTCTTTTCTTGATGATCATGATGATTGCAATCTCTTCCTCGACCCACTTGTAATGAATAAGGGGCAACATGCCGAGCTCTACCCTTGTAGGAGCCTGTTTTCCTCCACATGCTTGATCTTCAAATGATAATCAGCTTCATGATTTTTCCTATACCTGCATAAAGAAGCAAACGATGTTAGCATAAAAAACAATATATCATGATATTGATGTCTCTTTTTCAGCCTATGTTTCCGCACTTCACTTGATTGTTTCAATGCATGATCAGTAGCATACTACATTATCGTTGATGGTTCATGTAGGTATATTCATATTCGGAGCCTCTGACATCCCTCCCTTGCTTCCTACAGGTCAACAGAGCTCGAGAAGACAAATGGTGCACCACTTCTGCATCGGCCATCAATCAATAGGCAATGATGATTATGTTTATATTTATGTGATTATTCCTTTTATGCATCTTCCATAGTGTAGTGTGTTGTTTATGATGCACTGTGACAGTCCCATCCACGGCTTGTGTGGATATTTAATTTCATTCTTTTGCTTTTCATTTTGAAAATAAAATGCATTTATAATGCAATTTTGTACTATCATTTGAATTCTCGCAATCAAATGAAATTCTGTAAATATGAATCATTTTATGAAATAAAAGAAAGCAATTGAAATGCTTTGTTATTGAATGCTCAATCCTGTACTTCATTTTATTGTAAAATGATAAAGAATTCTTGAAACTTTGTTTCCTCACCTCAAATCATAACTGTCACTTATAAAATGATAAACAAGATGCAATCAACACTTAGCATATGCATAAATAACTGTATTTTCCACCTTTAAATATAACAGTATTTAATCCAGCTCCACCAATTGAGTTGTAGCGAAAAATTGGTAACAGTAACCAATGGTTATAAATTTAGATTTAAATTTGGTGATTAAATTGTTTGCTACTAAATTTTAATTTATACATATCTTCTAACATATAGCGAGTTGCAGTTAGCTGGGATTTGGCATAAGAGTGGTAAAATTTAGCCGGAAATACACACCAACAGGGAATAATTAAATGAGTTTCTGGGAAATAGTGAAACGATGAAGGGATTTGCATTGAATGAAAAATCAAAAGGTAACCTTTTCTACCACTGTAATTCCCAACCTAATAGCGGGCTTCATTTCTTGCAAGTTGAAATGAGCTATCAATGAAATATCAAAAGGAAAAAATGAGCTATCAATGAAATATCAAGAGATATTTAAAAAATCAACTCTTTAGGCTATCTAAATATCTCTACCAGGGCTATAGACACCTAGCTGGCAATAGAGCTATGTTTGTGGGAATTACAAAGATAACCTTGTTGGGGCTATGGACGCTTGACTAGCAGCAAGGCTCTATCCATGGTTGGCTTTTGAGGATTATCAAACTATGTAGTCCAATGTCAATGAACTAAATTTTTTCACTAAGTTCCAAAAATTGGAATTAATCATAGCACACACTAATATTTTCTCGAGAAATTTTACTATTTTTATGTCAGAATCTAGGTAAAGGGAAAGAGCTATTGTTTGAAAATATGCATAAATTATAATTTCAAAGTAAAGTTTAAAGGTTTAATGTTATCCAAAAAGTCTTATGGTCTGGTAACCCAACTAAAAGGAATAATTACACGAGAATATATGATTCTCTTTTGAAAGTGTGTTATTTATGATGGATTTAAAGTGATGATTAATTAATGATGGTTTTATTTACATGAAATTTTTATGAATGTTTTAAAAGGGGTTTAATAGTTGGAATTTGTGATTGTAGGAGAAGCAGATTGTGATGCAAAGTTTGGGTATGGATGGTCAAGCAAATTTGGATCACGGATAGAATCATATCTAGATCGGGTGATGCATTCCAAGAAGTTATGGTTAGGAGGAGCTTGAGTCGTCAGAATACCAAAAGCCCTAGTATTATGAATGTGGCGAGAGAAAGCGCCAACCTCCAGTGTAACCCATTCCTAAGAGTAGAAAGCCCGAAGCAGAACCAAAATGTAGGAACAAAATGATAAAGCAATCGTTATGAATATATGGGAAAGTTCCTGCATATTATCTAGATTCAAGTTATTATCCTGGTGATAATAAAAGGATAAAAAACCTTAAGGATATCAAGGTGTTGGTGATAGTCAACCTTCGTTGACTTTGTTAGCAATTCTCTTGCTATTTGTCATATTCCACGTTCCTTGATGTGATTCGTCCCTTGGATTTCCTCTCATGTATTTGTCTTATCTTCCCTATGTCTTGCTTCTATAAAAGGTTGGGAGATATTTATTTTTAAGTTAAGTTCAAAATTTGTGGATGTTGGAAGAGACAAAACTTCTTTAAGTTTTATTCTTTTTCCCTATTTTCTAAATCATTTTGGATTAAAAACTTGTATACACATAGAACTTGATCAATATCAAAGCCAATTTGAAAGCTACCAATCTCATGAATCTTTTGTAGCTAGTTTTTTCGTTCAACCAGACAAGACTGTATGTTGCGTTGTTTAAGGGTGCATACAGAACCTACTCGATGTCCAAACTAAACCCCTTTCTTTAAAAGCTCACACCATTCTATGCCTAGCTCTAAAGCAATCTAGTGATGTATAGAGAAGTTTTCTTTGATTTGATTAAATCTTGGGGAATGCTTGGATAATACCAGGGAGCAATTTTACTTTTCAAGTATTTTTTATGCTTTATTTTAGATTAGATCTTAAATTCATAAAATGTTTCAAAAAAGAGATGAATGAATGGAAATATTATTGCAAATCTTTCATTTCCATGAAATTGTTGAATGCTTAAAGCTAAATCTGCTTAAGTGATAGCAATTTTGTTTGATATTCATGAAATATTATTGCAAATCTATTGATTTCATGAAATTTGTTTAATGATCGGATTGAAAATCTTTCATTTGATGCCTATGATTCCTTTAAAAACTGGATATAACCATATACCCCTTGAGATTAACAGCAATATCACATCATACCCTAAAGAAAACTTAGTATGGTCAATAATTGACTACTAGAGCCTTGGGATTAAGCTGAGTCAACCTTTCCCCTTTCCTCGAACTTTTAGACATGTTGCCCTGGTTTAGTCTTTCAAGTAAAGATAGGTTCTTCGCGGTTTGCCTATGAAGGTTTTATCTGCACTGTTGTTGTGACTAACATCGTGATCAACACCTTCCTTCAATGATTACATAAAATATTGTTTATTTAATTATTTTCTTTTCATCTCCATCTATAGTTAAATAATTATTTATAATTATTTATCTATTCATTGGTCTTCTTTATTTCTTCTATAGTTAAATAATTATCAAAATTATTTAATTATCTTTTGTCACTCTTCCCCTATTAAATAATTAATTCAAATTAATTATTCAATGTCCCATTTCTATCTCTTCCCATTTAATTAAATTGGATGCATAAATCATTTTAATTAAATTTCCACTTTCTTTTTCCTCAAATAAATAATTTAAATAAATTATTTATCCTCCACTTGGTCAAACATTCCTTTCTCATGAATTAATTGATTTTAATTTTTAATTTCTTCATTATCTTCCTCCACTATCTCATTTTTGAATCTCAACCATCGATTATCTTCGGTCTCCTTTCGATCTCAACCGTCCATGTCATAACCGTCAGTGGCACACTACTCTGTGGTGCATGTATCCTCAACCATTGATCTTGGAATCTTTCTAGAAACTTGATCTCATCCATCCATTTGAATGGTTGTTTATAAAATAAGCTCTTCTCCTTCATTTTCGATTTAGCAACCACTTATCTCTGACTTTCATGCTTATTGTTTGTAGGTATTTGCACACACACACCATGATCTGTGGGAAAACTTGCAAAGGTTGTTTGAGGAGACACAAAGGAGGTGATTCAACTTCAATATGGGGAATTCTTTTATTTGAAATCTTTCATTTTGTTCCTCATTTTTTTTTTCTCTCTTTTTTTAGATTGGGATTTTAGCTTAGATAGTGCTATGGTTGTCACTTAATCTATGCTAGTTGAATTTTCCTATCTTACATTGGTGAACCCAACGTGAATGTATGAATTTTTGCAAGAAAACCTATGTTTCTTTTTGGTTTTTCCCTGTAACAGGTTTGTGAGCCGCAACTGAGACGTGCAACAATGAAACTGATGAAAAACAATGCAACTGCCAAAAACCATGATGCAACTGCTAGGCGAGAATCCAAGATTTGAAATAGGAATGCAACTGAGATGTGTAGAGATGGATCTGAAGGTGGAAATTTCAAAATTTAAATTGTGACGCAATTGTAAGCTCCTGAGATGCAACTAACATGACACAACTAATCCAAAGTGTGTCGCAGTACAGTGTCACAATTGTGAACCTGAACGACACATTTGTCTGTCAAGGTATTACTTTTTTTGTTTTCAGTTTTATTTTATTTTTTCTTTTGGGTTTTCATTAGAATAGGGTTTTTTCATGTGCTAATCATCTCTTTTCAGCATGTGGTGTTGGTTTTAAGGATTTTACAAACTTTTTCTTTAGAAAAAATTGAGCTCACCCAATTTTCATTTAAGTTAATCAATTTTATTTTGTTTGCTTACGACAACTACAAATTTGTATCACACTCATAAGGTTAAAACGAACATGCATTCTCATTCATAAAGTGTTAAAATGAATAACAAAATGCATATTTCACTCATGGGATCTAAAATGAACTTGAATCACATGTCATTGGTTTAAAAGGAATCCGGGTGTTTGTTTGAAATCATAAGCAAGGTTAAAATTAGCATGTGTTTGTCATGTCTTGTGGGTTGCACTTTTACATTTTGATTTGGATTTAAAATGAACCCCATGCGAGTGTGAGGAAAAGGTGTTATGTATGCTCTCTCCTTGCACTTTGTGCGATCTGGGAGATCAAAAACAACGTACTTCCTTGCTTTTGTTTACCCTTTAGAGGGACTAACTCAAAAGAAGGAATGGCCCAAGCAACACTATTTCGGTCTGCTATATAAATTGCCATGATTGTTGGGAAAGTCTTCAATCACCTATTGAGGATGTCCTATGTAGAAAATTCCCACCCCTACTGTTTACGTGACACGTCAAAATCCTTTCTTAGGAAGGGACTGGGAGGCCTCTTAATTGAGCTAATCTTGCCTCACGCATAGGCACCAATATTTTCCCAAAACACAGACTAAGCACCAATTGTTTAGTGGCTAAAAACCCTTTACTTGTTGGCGTAGGAATGGTCATTTTGAAGCTACCCTAGGTTCCACCATTCATTGTAGAGACAGGAAATCCCTCAACTTTTTTGAATCTTAGGGGTTAAGAGATTTTGGTGAGCCCATGTTGTGTAAGGGGGATCTAGCGCCACCAAGATATCTAGCTATCCACTTTATTTAGGTGTTTAGAGCAATCCAAGTAGGGATCCAATAGGTAGTATCTTTTCCAGCCTAGGTTGTGCATTGTCTACGAGTGTCTTTATTCACATTGAGATCAAACATTTTCACACTCAAAATAAAACCAAACAAATGTTTTTTGACTGTTTTCTATGTTTCCAAATTTCATTTCACAAAATCTCATCGAAACCAATCAAAAATCCATTAGAAAAACATCAAAATTGCAAAACAAACACTCTATGAACTGCAACTGATCAAAATAGGCCCACAACTGCAATTCTATGTCACAACTATTAACCAGAAAGCCACAATTGATATTCTACAATGCAACTACTTAAAACAAAGCTGAAAATGCTATAGTGAACCTCAAATGATCATCAGAAACCCACAACTAAAATGACACATTTGAGAAAAATAGTGCCACAATTGCCTGATTATCAAAAATTCACAAAATTCTTGTCCAAAACTGAATCAATTCATCTTGAAAATGATCTTGACCTCTAAACCAGAGACTTGCAGAGCTTTACCAATCCATTCCATCAATTTCACTTAGGATTGCATTACATTCTAGGTTTCACTCCTCATCCTTTACGTTGCATAATTAATCCTAGACGTTAGGTTGCACATACCTTTTAGATTTCAAACATAGGAAACTTATCAAACCTTTGGACAGTCCATGGTTACATATCCAATTTTTCATTGATCTTCATCTTTTAATTTATCAAACTTTGTCATTGTCATCTTGGTCAAAACATGAGTCTCAAACTTGTGTCCTATTTTAGACTCACCTTGTCAAATCCATCATCTTGGTCATCACAAAGTTCAATGACATTCGAGTTTGTTATCTTGGACTTACAATAGCTTGATTATCATCCATTTTTCTTAAACCTTAAGGTTCATATCCTTAGTGTCATTTAGCCTCACATCATACCCTTTGACCATAGCATCATTATCATCATATCACTCCTTTATCTTGGATTTAGATTGCATCTTCACTTTGCATCCTTATATCCCAAAAATCACAAAAATATAGCTTATCCTCATCTTAGACTTAGTTGCATCATAACCTTTAGCATTACCAAGCCTAAATATCAATATCTTTTATCATTAATTAATCTCCCTTTAGCTCCATTATTTTCATTTAGTTTCATTCAATCCCATCCTTTGGTCTTAAAGGAATTATCCTTGCATGATCGCCTTGCATCCTTATACCCAAAAAATCACAAAAGCATAGTTTAGTTTCATATCACCTTGCATTACCTTCTAAAATTGTAAGTCTTACATAGTGGAAACAAGGTCACGAACTAAAAGAAAGGACATGGATTCCTTAAATGATCCCTTTTCTAGTCCACATCATGACACCAATTTTGGATCAAATTCAAGTCAATCTACACTACAAAGAGAAACACCACAAAGAGACCCAATCAACATATTTGACAATCTAAACTTAGATCAATTCAACAAGAAATTGACTCCTGAAGAGATACCAAGATCCAAGGATTCTATGCATTATTGATGAGCTCATTAGTGTCGATCCTAATAGACATTGTTATGCACTAGCCAAAAAGGGTGCTAAACTCCCTCAAGGATTTGATGTCTCCAAGATTATGGAAGGAGCTACTCAAAACCCATTTGCATTAGGGATTCCATCTTCACAAAAAAAATCTACCACATTACCACTTGGTACAAAAACACACATGGCTACCACCACCATACATATCCCTAATATCTCCACACTTGAAAACAAGCAAACACATGCCACAACACAAGGAAAAAATTTCACGTTTGGTAGCTCATCAAGTTCCATGAGTAAGATCTTTACAAATCCTTTATTTCAAAATACAAACCAAGGTCCTACATCACAAGGTCCCACACCTATATTTCCAAACATGAACCAAGGTCCTACACCCACACTTCAAAACACGAACCAAGGTCCCACATTTCAATTTCAAAACACTACCCCATCAAATGAAAATCAACTAAACAAATCTAGGAGAATCCATATTGTCCCACGAAGAACGCCAGTCAAAACACCAACCAAGGACCTACCCCTCATTCCAAAATTCCAATCAAGGACCTAAATTTTCAAACAACAATCAAGGACTTACTCCACCACTCCAAAACACAAATCAAGGTCCAACAACACAAAACCAAGGAACAACTCAAGGGCCTACACCACAATTGCAAAACGCCATATACCAAATACCAATATGAATTTTGGAACCAATCTAAGTTCCATTTTCACTCAAAATCCAATCAATACCAATAAAAAATTTACACATCAACAAGGTAACCAAGGTCCTATGCTGCAAAATGACAATCCAAGTTCAAATCCATCATATGATCTCAACACCAGCACCGTCTCTTGTGGACACCTTGATGCAATAGATACAATTCATACAACAACAAATGACAAACATGCAATTGGGGACTAGCAAGAAAACTTATTCCATGGAGGAATTATGCCCCTATCCATTTGACAAAATTTTATGTATGCCACCATTTTCCCCTCACTTCACAACACCTATTTTACCCTAGTACAAAAGGAAAGGAGATCGATTGGAACACATACGAGAATTTAATATAGTATGTATGGAATTCACATATGATCCTACCTATTTGATGAGATTGTTTCCATGAAGTCTCACAGCACCAGCCCTAGATTGGTTCACAAACCTTCCTCCAACAATTATAACATGGGGTGACTTGGCCAACAAATTCATTCATCACTTTTCCTTTAACATTGAAATTGATATGACCCTGGAAAAATTATGCACTACCAAACAAGATGAAGGGGAGTCACTTACCTCGTTTTACCAAAGATGGTGAGGTATGGCCAGCAAATGTCCTTGTCACATCCCAAAGAAATAATTAGTCCCCATGTTTCTACAAGACCTTCACCCAGAATTGATGAGTGGTATTCAAATCCAATGTTTCACAACTTTTGAGGAAATGATGGAGAAAGGTGTCATTATTGAAAAGGCTCTTATCGCAAAAGGACTAGTCAAAGTGCACAAAGAAACCCTAAAGACGAACAATGACGAAGGAAAATTTTGGTCTCAAAATAAGAATGTCACTAATGATGGGGTCATTGATACTAAAGTGATAAACAAAGGTCCTACCATTCATCTCAAAGGTCCATCCACTTCAAACACATCAAACGTATCAAATCCTTAAACACAAGGCCAAGATAAAACATTGAACGCAATCCAAAATAACCAACAATGTAGAGGTCCTCCACATGCCAAGAGAACATACACCCCATTGGGTGAACCCATTGAATCAGTCCTAAAGACACTCTTGCAATCCAATTTCATCCAACTACCATACATCAAAAACTATGAACCCTCATTAATCAAACCCAACTAGTGGAAGGAAGACGAATATTGTGAATATCACCGTGGAAAGGGACATAAGACATCTAGATGTTGGACACTCAAAAATGTCATTCAAGATCTTATTGAAAAAGGAATCATTTCAGTAGACAATTCTCAAGGAAAAATGAATGTTGATCATACCATATTTAAAACTCCCTTGCAAGATCATGACAAAGGAAAAGCCTCCAGTTCAAGGAATAATAATAATGCCAATTATACCATGTCGTGCATGATTATAACACCATTATCCACAACATACAAGCCTTTAATGATCATGTTTCCACCATTACCATAAATAAGAAAATTTTAGAGTGTGTTATCACCACTCATAGAGCCAAGCTAACTCTTCCAAGACCTCCTTCCAATCCACAACCAAAAATCTAGTATAACCTCCTAGACTAGCTAGGGAAGACTCCCGCACAAATTTCTATTCTGGAACTCCTTGGCATATCTCCTCAACACAGAGCTATCCTTTACAAAACCTTGCAAGAATCGTGCATACCAGCTAATATAGAGGTCAATGAATTTTAGGCCATGGTTGGATACCTAGCTATGCCACATCATATCACCTTTTTTGAACAAGACTTTTCCACACAAAATTTTGATAATAATGATCACTTGCACCTAGAAGTATATAGAAATAAACATAAGATTAGACGAGTCCTGGTAGACGGCGGAGCAGGTTTGAACATTTGCACCTTAAAGTTGGTAAAAGCATTGGGATACTCTGAGAATTGCATTGATCAAACCAACAAATTTTTTATCAAATCCTATGATGATGCTGAATGTTCATCTTAAGGAGTGATTTTGCTTCCCATAAAAGTTGGTCCAGCTATGCAAAATATAGTTTTTCATGTCTTGGTTCTAGATTTACACTACAATCTTCTCCTTGGTTGCCCATGGATTCATGCCATGAAGGCTATACCATCCACATACCACCAATGCCTCAAGTTTCCACATAATGACACTAAAATTACTATTCTTGGTGATCATGATCCCTTTCAGTATTGCACAAACCTAAAAGGAACTATTGAGCATCAAGTACCCATAAATTGAGAGGCCTCATCTTCCACCTCATCCCACTACATTGATCCATCTTACCTTGTCAAATCATCCACTCCATTCACTCCACCATCCAAACCTAAAATCCATATTCAAGATAATGAATGCGGAGAATACAACATGAAGAGTCTCTTTTACATTGGAAAGTTACCCAAGTCACCAAAGTCTTATGGCAAGCCACATCCCATGCATCCTAAGCTTTTCATTCCCAATCCCCCTACCACATTCACTAAATGGGGGGAGTTAGCCAAATAATTTTTGGATGACTACATTTATACATGGTTATATAAAGAAGAGGGGACATAGAACCTAAGCAATTGCCAATTGAATAGTATCCAAAAGGGTTCCTCTTGATGAAGCAAAAAGGATATGATGGACATAGAATCCTTGGTCTAAAAAAACAAGGAATGTTGGAACCCTTACTACATCCTAAATTACTAAAGTATCAAGGATTACCCTTGAGCGAGACTATTAATGCTTCAAATGAAATCGAGACATCTGGGGACTATTATACTGACTCCAATTCTAATGAATGGGAATGGGATTTGGAATCCATATATCCATCAGTAAGTATAACCTTGAGGAAGCATTTAGAGAACCTGGTGAGCCTACTTTTGAGGAAATATTCAACCAAATTTTCAAAATTGGTCCCTCGCAAAACCCATCAAATCCCCACCAAAAGGTCCCCTTGAAAAGGGAAGCTTGGATCAAACATTTTTGGGAACCCGATGACTCTACCTTTGTCTTTACCTTATCTACTTACACCATGAACCTTGACAACACTGATGATGGCCTACCCCACCTTTTCCCGTAGTTAATAGATTGGGATCAACAAGAACAACCCAATTTACACACATTCGAGAACGACGAAGCAATTGTTGAGTTCATGGGACTTCATGAAGGAATAGCGAGTCGGGATCATAAGGTTGGTTTTGTCATAGAACTCAATAGTGCAGCATACTTTGGTGAGGTTGTCCTCTCCTCTAGTCACAAAAGTGAAAATGAAAAAATTCAAAATAAAAAGAATAGGTCTTCAGGTGACAACCGAAAGGAACCTATTGATCATGAAAAAGTAAAAATAAAGGACGTATCCGAAGGTGAAAACCTCTTTGAGGTGCCTAAGGATGGAGGATTGGATAGTCTCCCTATAGACCGAGAGAGATCACCATTTCTTGTAGAAGAAACAGAAGAAGTGAATATTAGGACATAAGACAACTCTAGAATCATATAGCTTGCAGCATCTTTGATTACTGAGGAAAAACCCGAGTTTACAACATTCTTTTCAAAGAGACAAAATTAATTTTGCATGGTCATATGCTGATATGCCTGGGTTGGACCCTGAGCTTGTTTTACATCACTTTCCATGGATACCAAATGTCAAACCATACAAACAGAAGCTAAAGAAAATGCCCCTACAGATTGCACTCCTAGTCAAGGTGGAACTAAAGAAACTCTTAGATGTCAGATTCATATGCTCTATTGATTATGTAGATTGGATATCTAATATTGTCCCTGTCACAAAATCAAATGGTCAAATCAAAGTATGTAAAGACTTCAAGGATCTTAATAAGGATTGTCCTAAAGATGACTTTCCCTTACCAAATATTAATATCATAGTAAACCTCATTGTTGGATATGAAATGCTATCACTTATGGATGGATTCTCGGGCTATAATCAGATAAGAATTTCTCCTGAAGATCAACCAAAGACATCCTTCACATGCGCTTGGGGAAAAAAAATTTGGAACATTATGCCATTTGGACTTAAGAATGTTGGAGCTACATATCAAAGAGCCATGACTACCATTTTTATGATTACATGCACGTACTTATGGAGGATTATGTTGATGATCTTCTCTCCAAATCCCTAGAAAGAAGTGGTCACCTAGCAGTCTTGGATAAGATTTTCTCACAACTTGAAAAATAAAAACTCAAGTTAAATCCAAAGAAATGTGTTTTTAGGGTCCAATCAGGAAAACTCTTAGGATATATTGTCTCCCATAGAGGAATAGAGGTCGATCCTACAAAATTAAAAGCTATCTTGGAAATGCCACCTCTCACCAACATCAGTCAATTAAGGACTTTACAAGGAAGAATGTAATCAATCCATAGGTTCATTGCTCAGTTAGCAGACAAGATTCATCCATTTCAACATTTGTTACGAAAAGGAATTCCCTTCATTTGGATAGAGAAATGTCATTTGTAACGAAAAGTAATTCCCTTCATTTGGACAGAGAAATGTCAAGAAGTATTTGATCAAATTAAGCATTATCTAGTGAATCCACCAACTCTTATGGCTCTGATTGATGGTAGACATTTGATATTGTATGTAATAGCAACTACATTAGCATTGGGGGCATTATTTGTTAGTGTAATTAATATTTAATTACACTTGCATAACTTAGGTAATATTTAATTCCTAGGTTTATTATTCTCATCCTTATCTTGTTGAGCTATCTTGTTGCTCAAGATAAGATTAGGGTTATGCATCTTTGCTTTCATAAAGAAAATCATATCTTGTAATTAAGAATTCCTGAATAATATTATTTGCACATCTTTTGCAAAGCTCTTGCTTTTTTTTATTTTCTCTTCTGTGGAAGGTTATTTTCTGGTTTGCATTTTAGATCTTGGTTTCTAACATGGTATTAGAGCCTCGATTTGCAGCCCCTTCTCAGATTTTTTGAGAAAATCATTGCAAAGTTCGTTTGGGATTCCTCGAGGGTATCATGCCTTGAGTTCATTTATGCAGCATTTTGGATCAGATCAGGCCTCACCATTGGATTCAGAGCACTGGAAAAAGTTAGGATTGGCTTTTGTTTTGCAGATTTTGGTCACCGTTTTCCAAATCTGTGATGGTTTCAAGCTGGGGGATTTTTTGCAAGCTCTGGAGGTAGCCAATTTTTCGAAGCAATTTGAGCACAAACGGAGGTCACCATCATGTTCGCAACAGCCAAAAACCCTAAAAATTTGTTTCATTTCGTCGATTTTGGTGAAGTTGGTCCAGAAGGCAAAAAAAAATTACCTGGGGGGTTGTATGGCCTCCCCAACACGCAGTTCGAATTGAAAAAAAATCAAAAAAATTTAAAAAAATTGATTTTTTCGTAGAAAATTGCGCCTCCAATTCAAAAAGAGAAGCGCCACCGCCGCTCAGCCGAGCAGCCACCAAAGGACTGCTCAGCGCCAGCAGCGCCACCCCACTGCACCGCCCACCGTCATCGGTCCCAAATTTTAGCCCTCGCGAGCCCCCTGCGCATAGGCCGAGGTCATATGGGGGACCGAGCGCTACGCACCCAGCCCCTAGCCAACCTCCAACACCAGCCCATGGTCCTATGGAGGACCAAGGGCTCCGCCCCCAACACCTACCCGCCAACCCCTGGTCGCACACAAGACCAGGGGCTTATTTTTTTAGCCCCCTGGGCGGCCTACAAGCCTTATTGGGCATTTTGGAGCAACTTTCACTAAATCGGGTGTATTTTTTGCATACGATGTCTGTTTTTTGACAAATGAGATACCGTTGGAAAGCTGATTCCAATGCCGATCCAGTGGTGTAGGTTTTTTTACTAGATTTTTCTCTAGAATTATTTTGCAAGTCCTTGAACTCATATGTTGTTTTCACTCCGGAGGGCACATCTTTTGACTCAGTGATCCTTTTTTCGTCATTCTTGCGGCGTTGGAAAGCTGGTTTAGTCCTCTACATAGATTTTAGGTCTATTTTTTTTTTTTTTTTATGCATGTTTTCATTCTCTCCTTTTACAATCGTTGGGTTATTGTATTAAATGAACTAAGATAAAGTTCCATCAGGGGGGTTTCTTGCATAATAATTTGAATAGAGTGTGCATGCACTTTGATCTCCATCTTTTTTTGATCGAAACTCGCATGGGTTATCTAGTTTCTTAGTTTATTTTGGCCACATTTTTTCTCTAGGTTGACACATATCATATTCACATCGGTTCACACTTTAGATTGGGAGTTTATGATTATTGATCCGCATTGGTTCAGATCCTTCTCAGTTTGAGGGCCATGTTTTTATGGTTAATGTTCCAAAGTCTTTATGGTACTTTTTCCTATGGAAGATTTTTAGTCTCGGTTTGGCATTGGCATCGAGATACACGGTTTCCATATTCTGTCATCATTTCATCTACTGTTGCTTTATGGATTCCAGGGTTGTTCCAATTTGTGATTTTTCCAGTGTTATGTGGCATCAAGTCTGTTGTCGCATTATTATGATTCTGATTTGGTTTCTTGTAGACAAAATTATCTTTCCTTGCTTGTCAGATTGTGATTTCAGTGTTACTCTACAGTGTTCTTCTAGTGCTTCTTTGCAGCAGTCATCTCATTGTAGGGGGTTTTTGTCCCACTGGGTTTTCCTTCTCTACCTCATTATTACATTTGTACTTGGGTACCTAATCAGGCCTTGTTGTCGAGACCCATTCATGCTTTCTTGCATTCATCTTAGTTTGAGGTGCATGCTTTGTTAGTCTCCCTAAGTT